>JBBPBX010011788.1:19712-37018 GCA_038048925.1 Garcialebias charrua
ATATATATATAATCCTTTTGCCTTAATCACTGCCTCGATGCAACATGGCATTGAGGCAATCAACTAGTGGCATTGCCTGGGAGTTATGGAAGCCCAGATTTCCTTGATGCTTGCTGTCAGTTCTTCTTTGTTGTTGAGTCTTGTGCTCCTCATTTTCCTCTTGAGAATACCCCATAGATTCTCAGTTGGGTTTAAGTCTGGTGAATTGGCTGGCCAGTCAAGCACTGTGGCATGGGCATCAAACCAGGTGTTGGTGCTTCTGGCGGCAAGGGTAGGGGCCAGGTCCTGCTGGAAGATGAAATCTGCATCACCATACAGATTCTCAGCAGAAGGAGTCATGAAGTCCTTTAAAACATTCTGGTAGACTGTTGCGGTGACCTTGGATTTAAGAAAGCAGAGTTTACCAACACCTACACTGGACATTGCACCCCACATCATGACTGACCGTGGATATTTCACACTAGACCTCAAGCAGTATGGGCTCTGTTCCTCACCCTTCTTCCTCCAAACCCTTGGACCTTGATTTCTGAATGAAATGCACACTTTACTTTCATCAGAAAAGAGGACAGAGGAACCCAACAGTTGTAGTCCATCTCCCGGATGCGTCTGTGGTGGTTTTTGAAGCTGTGACTCCTGCCTCATTCCACTCTTTCTGGATCTCTGCCAGATTCTGGAATCTTCTCTGTCTGATAATCCGCTGAAGCCCACGGTTGTCTCTTTTGCTAGTTCATCTTCTCCTGCCACATTTTGCCCTTTCACTAAACTTTCCATTGATATGCTTGGACACAGCACTCTATGAATAGCCAGCCTCCTTAGTTATGAACTTTTGTGGCTTACCCATCCTATGGAGGGTATCACTGATGCTCTTCTGGCCAGTTATGTCTGCAGTCTTCCCCATATTGAACCAAACTGAGACCATTGAACCAAACTGAAGCAATTTAATGACACCTGGGGAAACCTGTGCAGGTGCTTTGAGTTTATTAGATGATTAGTGTGCCACACTCAGTGTAAAACATTCATGCCCTGCAAAATTTGGGCTGAAGTCTTCACAGTATTCAAATTTTTTGAAATCCTGTTTTCGTGGGTTTCATGAGGTGGAAGCCCAAATTATGTAAAAATAAACAAATAAATACTTGAAATTGTTTAATTGTGGGCCCTGAATGTGTCATCTATTAAAGATTAACTTTTTTAATGGAATTATGGAAATTAAACAACTTTTCCATGATATTCAAATTTTTTGTAAACGGTCTGTAGATATACAGGGAGTCCTCGACTTACGAACAAGTTCCGGACCTAAAGACCGTTCGTATGTCGAAAATGACGTACCGTAATTCAGATCACATACAAAAAAAACAACAACAAAAAACTTTTTTTTTTACCCTAGGTGAAAAAAGATTTTGGTTAAGTGAGTTGAATTGTCTCCCTTTCACATAAAGGGAGCTAGCTCCCTTTATGTGAATGGAGCCTGCTAGGGAGGAGGGAGACAATTATATTCACTCCTTCATCTTTAAAAACTGTGTTAGGATAGGCTAAGTGCTTGGTGACTGTACAGTACTGTACATGTATTCATGCATTCATTTATAAAAAATAAATAAATAAAAATTATAATGAGATGCGTTCGTAAGTCCGAGTTGCCGTAGGTCGGGGGCGCCGTAAGTCGGGGACTCCCTGTATATAGACAATTGTATATTAAGACTATTTTCAAGAGAAGAGCAGACAATTGTATATCTATTATGAAATTGCTGTGGTTTGCTTTTAATAATAGAGATCTGCAGACCTGAGGCAAATGTTTGATATCAGGATCTTCCTCTTAGTCATGTTGATGTTTAGTAGCTTTGCTCCAGAATACTTTAGTTGTGACATTTGATTTCAGAGCTTATTGTGTTTTATGAAAAGTGGTGTCCTGAATATAGCAGACAGTACATTAAATCAGAAAGACATTGGAATAATTATAATGTTTCAGCCAGAAGTCCATGCCTGTAATAGATGGGATAGCTTTCAGGTGAAGAAAAAGCTGACCTCTCCGACTGTCACTCTGTAATTTGCACTCAAGTTGATTACAGGACTAAGGCGATGTTTGATGACATATGTTCAAATGGGTACAATATGTTCATACGTTTGTTTGTGTACGTGTGTGCATGCATGCGTGTGTTCATGTGTATTTTGGGTGGAATTGATGAAGGCAAGTGTAGTTTCTTAAACTAAGTTCTTACATCAGGGAACTGTGGTGAGTGGTGTGTCCTGGAGCACTGTCTGGAGCCCTTTGACGGTATTGAGTAAGCCCTCTTTCTCCTCACTGGCATGTACGTGTAGTTTGAGATTCAATAAAGATATGCAAACACTCTCTTTTCATCCAAGTCATGGGGGGATTTGCTTCAGAGTTTTTAACACATCGCACATAAACACAGAAACCACATCCACCCTCTCCGCTCTGGCAGGCAGTCCACCAGTGGTATCAATTAAGGAGTTGGTCCAATCAATGGCTTTGCAGCAGCATAATACTCAGCTACAGGGAGATTAAATCTAATGCTTACATCTTAACACAATGTAGCCAGCCACACAAACGCATAAAGATCCACTACTCCCAGCAAATATCACAACATAAACATAACAGCACAACAACATTTTCTTTATTGTCTGCTGATGGCACTTGTACTTGGGAGACACTTTCTGAACAGAGGACAATAACGGCATGTGTGCTTTTCTCTCGCTGTTGTTTTTCTGCTCTTAGCTCTTCTTTTGCTGGGCTAAAGTCTGACCTAAATACTTCAGGATTTTGATGATTGGACCAGAACAGAGATCAGAGGCCTCCAGCAGGCTTGACGTGATAGCGGAGAAAAGAGCAGGAGAGCAGGGGATCTTGGACAAACTCACAGAGAGATTGTGATGCTTACGACGGTTCATAACTGTACAACGCAGATCTCAAAGACCAGTCAGACTTTATCCTCAAAACGCTGAATTCATCATTTTGAATCCAACTGCAAAGCTTTACCTTTAACCCAGCTAGGAGAAAAACCTGCAGAATATCTGCTCTGTGCCCTCCACATGGCTATTACTAATCCAGACAAAGAGGTCCATAATTCACAGGCTCGGGCAGAAGAGGGCAGTGGGACCACCAGTGCACCTTTAACCTTGGTTCATGACAGCACCTTGAGATTCAAGAGCTGGTGTTGCAGCAGTGGCAGCCAGCCCACCAGTTAACGATCCCCTTTTTCTGCTAAATACACATCTATAAAACTCACCACTGCTGTTGCACTTAATATATAGATTAGCACACACTCACGGACACAATAGGTGCAAGACAGTTAGAGGTCAAAGAACATCTCGCTGGTTTTTAAGAGCATCCACATTCATTTTTCATTGAGTGACATGAGGGTGAGACAGGCAGGAGCACCTCGACGAAGTCTCCTCCAGTTTAATCAGCAGCTGCTCCTTCATATTGCAGGACAAAAGAGATGAGCAGCTCTGACAAGAAAAAAAATTACCCTAATGTTTTACGATGCCTCGCCATGTCCTCATGAATCTGACTTATCTGATACAAAAAACTCATTATGAAACTGATGACAAACAATAAGACATTATTACACTCAATTAATGAATAATTCTCCAAAAATCAACTTGGCATCTCTAAATAGTAACAACTAAATAATTTCCATTAAATAAAATTCATCAAGAAATACTATAATAAGAACATTGGGAAAAAAAATATGTCAAGCTTTACAGTTGTGGGGACAAATTGATGTTGGCAATCCAACAGGGAACTTCCTCAAAAACTAAAGAACATCAAGGCCTCTTTCTTATTTACATTTGCACCATCAGAAACTCTGAAGTGATGTAATTGGTTGCAAGCGAGGGTGACATAAAGTCAAATTCAGACTGTATGTTCTTCATCTGATAATGAGCCTTGAACTTATGTATTTTTTGAATGAGTTCCCAGTATTGTCTTCATTAATTTGAACAAACATTGTGCGCTGGTGTCTGGTCCAACAGTTTACACAAGGTCACTTTTTTTTTTGCTTGTGTTCAAAGAATACCTATCCTGAGAAAAGAAAAAAGATGCATATAAAACAAAAATTTCAATCAGATAAATTGACGATGGGCAATTAATTTTGCCAAAGGGCCACAGAGGAACTGGAACTTTTGCAGAGACCAACAGCCAACAACCCAGTTTTGACAAATATAAATGTTAGCTATAAATATAATTTGTATTAGCAGCTAAGAATATACATTGCAACCGGGCAATAAAAATCTGACCCAATCATTGTGAGAATTCAAACCTTAAAACAGTAATCTGTTCTCTGCCAGCTAAGCACAGTACTTAACCACTGGCTTCAGTAAATAAATACTTAGCATTACTGTACATTCTATGTCAGCCTTTTTTTTAACATGTGCTGACAAGACTGTAGAAATCATGGATGAACTCTGCTTAACAATTTACTTTTATTTATTAACCTTATTTAAAGGAGCTGTATGTAACTTTTCTAACAATATTTTTTAAACATATTTCTTCACTCTGTCACTACCTCCTGACATACTGATTTTAGACAAGTAATCTCTGAAAAAAACTATTGTCCCCTTGCTTCTCTAAAAGCATTTCTAAAAAGCCACAGTGACCCGCCGTTAACCAGCCAATAAAAACAGTTTTTAACCAGCCAATAAAAACAGAGCTTCTCACTTCTCACCCCCTAACCCACGCCTCCCCCCGTCCCAGCCCGCAGCGAGCCCGCAGCGGCCGCGCAGGTTCTCGTTCAAAGCATTGCAAAGCGATGCAAAACTGTTTTGTATGTGACACAAATGTATTAAATTCCCCTTCTTCATCCCTGATCTGGACTTTTCTTTTGGTTTTTTTGCCAAAAGTCAAGTGATTTTTACTATAGAGCTGGGGCCTCATGTATCAACGGTGCGTACGCACAAAAACCTTGCGTACGCCATTTTCCACGCAAAACTCCGTATGTATCAAAACAGAACTGAACGTGGAAATGTGCGCAGCCCCACGCCAACTCCAGGGCTGGCGTACGCACGTTTCTGGGGTTTTGGTTCCATTGGTGACACTTAGAGGTGATTCTGAGAAACTGTTCATGATGTGAAAATCATTATTGTTCACACCAAACACACATGATTAACAATTATTACATCCACATGGACGCATCCTTATAATCTCTTATGCGCATGGAACCTGTTCGCCCCCACATGTCGCCCTGTCTTTGAAGTTCCATTACTAGTCAGTGCTTCAAGTGATCAACTTTCTGTTAATGGCTGGTTAAAATGCAGTTTCAGAGCAGTCTACCAAGCCCTTGTTTGTTTCTGTGTGTATAGCGGTTCTGCAAATAAACACGTGCGTAAAGTGTGGAATGCGTCCGCCTTTCACCAGCGCACTGCTGCGTTCATTAACACAAAGTAACCCAAAAGCGCCGCATTATGAACTGGTTTAATGACGTCCATTCCCGTAGCCGGTCAGTCATCGAGAGGACAATTGGCCTGCTAAAGGGACGGTGGCGCTATCTGGACAGGACTGGAGGTCTGCTGCTCTATAGTCCTGTAAAAGTGTGCCGCATTGTGATGGCATGTGGCGTCCTCCACAATTTGGCACACGGACTTGACATACCACAGTCTGACATACGCTTGCCCCCACCAGAGGAACCAGATTTTGCACCCCTCAATGTACATCCCACCCAGGTAGCTATTAGGGCCTGGCAAAATGTGATAACAGCTGTCGTCCGAACATGGCCAGTAGGACAGACATCAGCTGCTGGCAGGTGGGGTGTGCTGGATGTGCCCGTGGTGCCAGACGTTCCAGGGACACTGGAGGAGCATCCAAAGTCTGAGGCAGCAGACTGCGTGTCTTCTGTTTCATTCTCTGATGGCAAAATAAAATGTCTACATGTAAAGAAAATATATAAAAAATCCCATGACTGAAGACTTTTTATTCTTATAGTCACCAGTATGAAAACAAGATATTTTATGGCATTTAGAATTAACACTGACTTATTTACTTACTTTGTGTACAATCCGAATCCCCCACATGCGGAGCCACTACACCTGTGAGGGCCGTGTCACCCACAATACTAGCAACCCTCTGGTCAAATGGAGTGATGTTGTCATCTCCTGTCCCCCAGCCTGTTTTCGTCACACTCTGGCGATGGGCAGCTGTCCTCCGTTTCACATCCACCTTAATATCTGACCACTTTTTTTTAGTTCTGCCGGTGTTCGCTGCTCTGACCCCACAGCATTTACAGCTTCACACAGGCTGTCCCACTCACGCCTTTTGCGCTTAGCTGTAGCGCCAGAGGACAGCGTGCCAAACAAAACTTTTTTTAGTGCCTCTACCACACTCAGAAGTGTCTCCAGTTCACAGTCCGTGAAGTTCCTCTTTTTTCCACGTATCAACATGATTTGCAATAGAGCAAAGACGACATTCCTCTGGTGCAGGGCATATTTAAATGAATTTGCATATTTATATGGAGGCGTGTCAAAGGCGGAGTCGGCCACTCTCTCATGTGCGCTCAATTCCACGTTGATTGTGATGTACAAAAGCAATGTGCGTGGATTCCGGCATACGCACAGTTTGATACATCTGGATTTTTTTGTGCGTACGCCGTTTTCTGGATTTGACTGTACGTCACGTTTCAGTAAGAAGTCCACGCAAGTCTTTGTACATGAGGCCTAGGGCTGGACGATATGGCCAAAATTTTTATCACGATATAGTTCTTAATTTCGGTCGATATCGATATAATTCGATATCGATATAAACAATATAAAAGCCTAAAAAAACCTATAAACTATACAAATAAATTGATGTTCACCTTGTATTTGTATTTAGCCTCCAAAAAGATGGAAATCACCATCAAATAAACATAAAATTCTCAACCCAATAATTCTGTCGGGTCAGAATAAAAATAACAAAATCAATTACATTATTGTATAAAGTAAAATAGTTTTTGAATGACAAAGTTTTGAATATATTGTATAATGTAATGATTGTTCCATATTTAATCTGTTGTATTGAAGTTTGGGGAAAAGCATGCAAAACTTTTACAAATCCTATTTTTATTTTACTAAAAAGAGCTGTAAGAATTATTATTAGGAAGTGCTATGGTCACCCAACAAATATATTATTTCATCAATTGAAATTATTAAAATGTTATGATTTGGTTGAACATAGTATTTTACAAGTCATATATAAAACTAAAAAAAATATTACCCCCAAATATTCAATTACATTTTGTTTAAAAAGTTATTAAACCCTGAAGGGAATGTAAATGTTTGTAAAATCTTCATTTAGAACTAGTGTGAAGGAGCTGAGTTGCAGGAAACAGGATTGTGTTGACTTGATATCATCATAAACATTTATAAAACTATTTATATGTTTTAAAAGATGATTAAATCAAAGTTGTTGGGAAGGTGTGGTGCAGGTGAAGTGAAGGTTGTTGTTTGTAGTTATTTTGTATTTTTTAAACAAGGGGCAGATATTATAACACTATTTTCGTCTTTGTTCGGTTCGTCATCTCAGGGCAGGATAGGTCGGACAAAGAACGGAGATCAAGATCCAGCTTTTAGTTTAGGAGGTTTATTTCATGTAGGAAAGCCATCGGTTACATACAGACTCCCATCCACTCCAATCTACTCAGCTGCGTCAATACCACGCCTTAAATAGTCCCTTGCTGATGACGTACGTGAAGAGCGTTCAATACCTCACGTGACTAATCTCAACAGTCTTTCTGCACCTTTTCATTCAGTGTTTTTCTTTCTTTTTATTCTGATGAATCCGTTTTATTTTCAATAAAAAAAAAACATGTCGCGCTGGGGCTGTTTGTTTACGTCGTAGTTTCAGGGAAACGTTAGCTCAAACTTTATTGTTCTTCATCTTCTGACTCTCATCATATTACAGGTAGTCCCCGATTTACGAGCGAGATCCGTTACAACGAGGCGCTCGTAAACCGGAAATCTCGTAATTTGGAACGGCCGCCATTTCGCTCGTAAATCCGGAAATCCGCTCGTAAATTGGAACGGTTTTCGCTAGCGCACCTAAAAACACTCTATTTTCATCTAAAAACTACTTTTGAGTGCATAAAAATGATCGGAAACGTGTGTTTATATGCTTAACTAGCTAACTGAAGTGAAAAAACACATGAAAACTCAGTATTTTTTTCGTTTTTTCCAAAAATGTGCAGCTCGTAAGTCTGGAACCTCGCAGATCAGAGCGCTCGTAAATCGGGGACTACCTGTATATCGAGTGGAAACTCTTCAGATTAAACAAGTTAGATGTTTCCACAGCTAGTTAGAACGACTCTCCGTCACGTTTTGAAAAATAAACAAACCGAGTAGGACTCGCTGCAGAAGAAACCTGCAGTTTAACAAAACCGAACTACGTCCACACCGACGAATTAGTTTTTCCTCATCAGTGATGTCGTCTGCTTTCTCTTCGCTTGTGAAACTTTGTTCAGTCACATTCTGACGGTCATGAGCACTCGTTTGACTCGTTTTGAAGCGAAAACAACGCGCTTTGGAGACTAGCTTAGCTTTTAGCCTGCTACCGCTAACGCCTGCTGCTGGAGTGAGCGCTGCGTAACAACGACGTCACCACGCACGTTTTGTGTCACAGCTTTTTCTGTCCGGGCGCGTTGTTGAAGCAGCCGCTCCAACCCGAACAGAAAGAGAAAAACGTCAGTGAAAAGTTGTAAAATCCTATCGAAATATCGAAAATATGCTTAAACTTCATATCATCGTTATTGAATAAAAGTATATCGCGATATTTATCGTTATTGAATTATCGTCCAGCACTACATGAGGCCCCAGATTATTGTAAAGAGGTGGGGAAAGTTTTTTAATAAAAAAAAAAACAAAAAAACTACAAGCTATGCAGACCTATGTACTAAAAAAAATAAGTATAGAAATAAAGCAAAAAGTTAAAGTGAGTATTTGCTAAAGAAATTACATGAAAACAGCTAAAGCTAGTAGTTTTTTGTTTTGTTTGTATAACAACCAATAAACTTCAGTTTTATGTTAGTCAAAGCTTGAAAGAGCCGCTGTGGAGGAACCAAAGAGCCGCATGTGGCTCTAGAGCCGCAGGTTGCATACCCCTGGCTTAGATGATTAAATCAGTTCAGTTTATTTATATAACGCTAAGTCACAACCGAAGTCATCTCAGGCCACTTAACATAACCATACATAAAAAGCAAGTTAACACTATTTATCTGATGATTAGCAAATAAATAATGAATTTATTTTGATTTATTTAGTTATTTAGTCATTTAGCGTTGCTAAACACCAAACAGAACATGTTTACAGAGAAGATTTAAGTTTGGGCATATACAGTAGTCAGAACCTTTTACAAAACCTGACTGGTTTATTAAAAGTTCTACTGATCGGCTTATGAAACACGTAGTCGTTGAAACAAATATTTATTTAGATTTTTCGACACGGTTTTAGCACAATTCTGTTAAAACCTGTGAATCCATGAAGCTAAATGCTTCCACGTATTCTTTCTAATGAGCGTTTGTGAAGCTTTTCTGAGCTAAAACGAAAACGCACTGATTCTGTTTCGATTCTGGTCGACAGCCGTTCCTGAGCAGCAGCTGAGCTCCAGTTTGGATCAGCACGAAGTGGAACCTTCTTGTGTCAAAATGGAGGAGCAGGACCTTCTGATCGACCAGCAGGAAGGTGCGCCTCAGATGTCGGAGCAGAACGACGTCAGTTTCGTCTTGTACCAGGGCAGCGCGGCGAGGAAGCAGCAGGACAGCAGCCACAGGGCGTCCTCCGCCTCAAGGTTCTTGAGCCAAGACCTGCAGGACTCGGAGTTTCAGCGGCATCCCGGCACCTCGGTGCACGATATGGGCTCGGACCTGAACGAAGACGAACCTGAAATGTGTGAGGCAGCTTTAGGGATCAGCCAGTTTGACTACGGGGAACTGGAAGCTCCGCCTCCGGACGGTGCGGACACGTACATCTGCTCCATCTGCGGCCAGGCGTTCGCTCAGCGCAGCCACTGGGCCAAACACGTGCGGTCGCACCGGAAGGACGAAGCGACGGCCGACAAGTCGTTCACGTGCAACATTTGCGGAAAGAGACTGACGCGATTCGACGGCTACCAGAAACACCTGCGGGTGCACACGGGCGAGAAGCCGTACTGCTGCGGCGTGTGCGGCCGCAGGTTCAGCGACAACTCCAACTACAAGCGGCACATGCGCAAACACGCAGCAGGACAGAGGTCCCAGCAGAGCTGAGGCTGCGGCGGAGACAGACAAGTGTTCAGTAGGATGTTAAAATACAGTAGTCCCTCGTTTATCATGGGGGGTTACGGTTAAAATACAGTAGTCCCTCGTTTATCATGGGGGTTACTTTTAAAATACAGTACAGTAGTCCCTCGTTTATCATGGGGTTACTTTTAAAATACAGTAGTCCCTCATTTATCATGGGGTTACTTTTAAAATACAGTAGTCCCTCATTTATCATGGGGGTTACTTTTAAAATACAGTACAGTAGTCCCTCGTTTATCATGGGGGTTACGGTTAAAATACAGTAGTCCCTCATTTGTCATGGGGGTCACGGTCAGGACCCCCCGCAATAAGTGAAAAACCATGAAGTAGGAACCTATATAACTTTTAGTATTTTTTTATTTATTTAACGCTTAAATTGACATTGATTTCTGAGTCGAAACAACATACCGTATTTTTCGGACTATAAGGCGCATTAAAGGGTCACTGACATGATTTTTTTACTATGCATAAAATTGCTCAAAATATATATATCTTTTATCATTTAAATATGTTCGTTTTTGCAAACAAAATGATAAATCAATTTAATTTTGCTTTAAAAGTTATTTTAAACTTTGCGCCGTGTTTATTCACGGGAAATCCGATTACATGCGAATGCAACATCTGTGACGTAAAATCGGGCAGAGGGCTACGTCTCTTTAATAGCGGACAATTTATAACCCGACAAATTTAGAAATGTAAGTGAAGATTTGAGCTATTTGTCTTCAGTTTGGGAAGCCTAAAATAGTTCGGGTGATGGAACACGAAACAACAGGATCTAATTTGGGTCTGCAGCCGTATGAGGCTTACCTTCAGGTGGAGCGAGGCGGGGGGGGGCTCCGAGTGGTGCAGCTTTGTTTTGTCAATTCTTGACAAAGTATTTCATCTTTTGGGAAAGTGAAAAGGCTCACTTGTTCACTGATGATATTAGAACACCCAAATGCGACACAGCGTAACGGCATTTTTCAAGTAAAAAAAAAAACCGCGAGCTCCAGACACACGCAGACTGCCTCTGCCCGATTTTACGTCACAGATGTTGCATTCGTGTGTAATCGGATTTCCCGTGAATAAACACGGCGCAAAGTTTAAAATCACTTTTAAAGCAAAATTAAATTGATTTATCATTTTGTTTGCAAAAACGAACATATTTAAATGATAAAATATATATATTGAGCAATTTTATGCATAGTAAAAAAATCATGTCAGTGATCCTTTAAGCAAAACAAAACAGATAAGTCAAACTTTATTCAACTCATTTACAATAACCACATAAAATCGGTTCGAGGTCAGTAAGCACAACCAGAGTTAATACATAAGATGCACCTGATTATAAGGCTTACTGTTTATTTTTGAGAAAATGAAAGGATTTTAAGTGTGCCTTATAGTCCGAAAAATACGGTACCAAAGCAGTTCAGTCAACTACCGGTAATAATTTTAAATCAACTAAATAAAAGCAAAAGTTTGTTTAGCAAGAGTTTATTAATCAAGATGACTTGATAATGTTTAATCACTCAACTTGAAATTTTAAGTTGAGTGAGCAGCTCGGTTCCGTTCTACAGACCTGCCGTGCAGCGACGAAGCCCACGATGTTCTAAACCAGGCCTGTTACGAAAACAAATTTTGCTGGGCGATTAATTGTCTCGAAAATTATTGTGATAAACGATATTATTGTTTGAAATTTAACAACAATTAATTGGCAAATTTTATAAGAAATGTTGATTTGTTTGGAATGTAGTACCTTTTTTGACCACCTGATGGCAGTAAAGGCTGTTTGAATCGAAGGACGGATAGTTGAGCAGGTGTCTCTTTAAGAAAAATAGGAGGGAGGGCCCTTGACGTGACATGACGGACGCTCGATGGTTTGAGCTCTTCAGCATAGCATTTCTCACACAAAGCTTTTAATAAAAAATCAGTAAAGTTCTCAGCTTCTTTATGAAGGCACTGGTTTCAACCGTGAATTTTGGAGCTTCGACAAAACGAAGGTTTATTCCCGAAGTCGGCCTAATAGCTTAGCTCGTAGCTTAGCTTCTCAGCTTAGCTGCTTTTAACGTTCCACAAACACGATTTTGGATAATTAAAACTGAAAAGAATATGGACCAAACTTTCAGATCAGATCAAAACTTTCCCTATAGTATTTCAGCTGAAGGAAACGGGGCTTCTGGGGAATGTAGTCGTTATGAGCCGGGATACAGTGTAGGCTTATTGAGAGAAAACTACAGAATGGCAGCGCCTGTCTGAAGTATTTTATTTTTTAACTTTTTACTGTCCCAATCACATAATATTAAAGTTGACGATCGTGTCATGTACAATTTTTTTTTCTCGTGTACAAACTTACTTTGAAAAACTGCGAAGTAGCGAGAGACTACTGTACACTTTGAAACAACAGCTGTATTTGTAGTAGTAGATTTGGACACTAACCTTTTGAACAACTTTTTTATTCATCTGAATATTGGCAAGAATGTAAAGACGAGTAATGCACTTTTTATATTTTATATCTAAAGAGTTTCTGTTTCTGACAACATTGGGGACCGTGGTAGATCAGTGGTCTGAGGCTGCGGGTTCAAACCCAGTTTGCATCAGGGAAGTCCATCTGGTGCTGTGGTGACCCTGCAGAGGGCAGCATAGGAAAAAAAAATCTGCTTTTAAGAATACCAGTGCATGAAATCTCTTCCTGCTTCGTGTGCAACTTGTCTATTTTTTATGGCTGGAAGCTTTTTTTATTAAAATATTTTACACCTGCTGTGTTTTTGTTTAATTGACAAAAATGAAAATTCAGAAGACAAGTTGAGGACTCTCACCTCGTATGAATGCACCTCCTCAGAAAGTCAAGAATAAAGATGTTTTAAGAACTGTGTGACATTTTATTAAAGTAATTAAAATAATTACATTGTTACGCGTTTGTCCAATTTATCTAATTCGGCTTTCAGGTCATTTTAGGCTTTAGTTTTTTCTGAGGGCTCCTGTTAGCTTCCAGCTGACTACAGCTGTCTGGATCTTAGTTTGCAGGTTTTCTTTAGATTCTCTGTTTTAAAATGTATTTTAGGTTAATTGTGTTTATGAAGCGTTCACACTGCTGTGATCCATTTACTTCCGTACATTTTTCGGGATCATCTACAACTTCTACAATTTTATGCTATTTCAACAAATCATAAATCAAAACGTTCAGCTCTTTCAGGACAATCCACGACTTTTGGTATTGGTGCAACTTTAGCTTTTTGAAATATTTAGCCGTTTCTGTCAGTCATTTTTATTCCTTATAGAAAATTAATTGAGCTCATTTC
The DNA here is from genome assembly GCA_038048925.1 of Garcialebias charrua. NCBI lineage: Eukaryota > Metazoa > Chordata > Actinopteri > Cyprinodontiformes > Rivulidae > Garcialebias > Garcialebias charrua. The sequence continues at coordinate 33,247 of JBBPBX010011788.1, forward strand.
ACATCCATCATATCATCAGATCTGTTTAAAGCCTTTTACTGCTCCTTTCACATTTTGTTCAGCTTCCTTGTGCAAATTTAAACGTTTTTTAGCTACTTTCAGCTGTTTGTTCCAGCTGTTTTGTGCTCCTTTCAGATTATTTTTGCTAATGAAAACAATGTGCTAACCTCTTTCTGATAATTTCAGTTTGTTGTGCTCCTTTCAGCTTAATTCTGCAAGTTTCAGCCTTTTTTTTTTTTTTTGCTATTTCAGCTATAATTAGCTGTTTATGATACTTTTAGCTTTTTCAGCTAATTCCACATTTGTTGCACACATTTAAACATTTTTAGCCTAATTCAGCTAAAATGTGCTTTCTACTTCTGGTAATTTAAGCTTCTTTCTGATTTTTAGCTGCTTTTGGCTAATTTCAGTGTTTTTCAGAGCATTTCCATTTTTGTGCTCATTTCTGCATCTTCCTGCGTAACTGGGAAAACATGCTTTCTTCTGCTAATTTAAGCTTGTTCTATTTTTTCATCCAACTTTTTTTTGCATTTTTTAGCTAATTTCAGCTGTTTTCAAATGAATTCAAGTTTTTCATGGTGGTGTTTGCTACTTTCAAGCTAATTAATTTATGTATGTGAATTTCAGCTTGTTATGCACCTTTCATCCTTTTTTTCTGCTCGCTTTCTCTGCTAGTTCAGTTGCTATTTAGCTGTTTTATGCTAATTTTAGTCTTTTCAGCTAATTCCACTCTTTTATTTATTATTTCAGCTCTTTCTGCCTTTTCAGCTACTTTTCAACTATTTTGTGCACATTTCCCCCTTTTTGTAGCTATTTTGTACATTTTTGTACACATACCTAATTCAGCAAAAATTTGCATTTTTTTCCCTGCTTTCTTCTTCTAATTTAGGCTTTTTTCTTTCATTTCATCTACAATTCAGCACGTTTTTGTTTAGTTTTTTCAGGTTCTTCTGCAAGAAGCATTTTCACAGGAATTGCAGTTTCTGTAACAGCAGCTTGTCAAAGTGAACTTTCATCTCTTGCTTGGTTATTCATTGAATAAATCTCAACAATGTGAATAAAAAAAACATAAAAATATCTAGTTCTGAGGGCTTGAACTGCTTATTTTAGACCAGGAGATGGCACCGTGATACTGCTTTGTATATGGATGAAAATTATTCAGGGGTGGAAAACAAACATTTGGATTTAAAGTTTTTTTTTCTAGGTTGTTGAACGTGGTTTTAGGACTTGGATGCTCTCATGCATCTGTTGATGCCCATCTAGTCAATAGCATCTGGACTAACCCTGCAGAGTCTGGTTAATTCTTCAACACTTGGACTGCTCTCAATATTTTCAAAGAGTAAAAATAAAACATATTATCCCTATTTTGAATGAATGTTCAGAAAATCTTAAAACCATAATTTGTCTCCTAATCACTGCATCTGTAACATTCAAATAATTTCTGAATCATCTTTTTCTGAGGTATAGATGTTCCTTTTGTCCATTCCCACACCTTTGTTGTTTTGTTAGAGCTCACCTATTGACGTGTGGATGCTCATCAAGAACCCCTGACTCACTGAAAGGACTCCGAGCTCCACCGGGACATTTGGAAGACTGAACTGCTCAAAGAGCTAATGATCCCGCTCAGGGCCGTGCAGAGACCACTAAAGGGGCAGGTGCTCAAAAAAAGGGGCACATCTAACCGCATTTTAGGACAGAATATTAACAAAGTCACATAGCTTTCAGAGTTTAATACACAATGATAAATTACAAATTGTGAGATATACTATCAAAGCTTAGGAAAACCTCTACATAGAACCTACAACTATCCATATGTAAAATGTTTTATTAGTAATTTCTTTCTGCAGGTCTACTTTGTTAGGAAAGTACAGTATTGCAATATTCAAACATGCGATTTAGCAAGATATGTAAATCAGAGCTACACCACCAGATATATTTTGTCTTTACAGAATTACACTATTAAAAATATAAACAAGGGCACAATGCAACTTTTTAGTGTACTGCAATCTATAAAGGAAAGAGCTGCCTGGTTTGCTACACTTGCAGTGGAGATGAAGATGGTCCATTCAGAAAAGCAGAGCTGCATCAAATTTTAATGTGGAACTGCAGAAGAAAACTAAACAAAAGCAAAATTTGAATTGTTAATGAATATCACCATGAGAAAAGTCTACTGAGACTAACTGACCACCAAAATTTACACCTATATCTCAGTTTGTGTCTTAGTGTATTTTGTAAGTACAGTACCTATATACCGGTACATTTTCTTCAATCTTTCCTCTTCTTTTTTCTTGTCAGTTTCTCTTCTCTTTTTTCCTCATTGTCTCATCTTCTCTGTGTTGAGTGGAGGCCAATGTCTCTTTTTATTTCGGTCTCTTGCCTTTCTTTTTTCCCCCAAACTGAATCTAAGATCCAAAATCTTCTTTTCCATCATGGTGAACTGTTTAAAAACAAACTTCCAACTTTTAAGCATTTTTGCTATTTTTGTTCTCTTCTTATTTATTTATTTTTATTCATTTTATTTTATTTATTCATTTCAGATTTAAAACACAAAGACAATTTACAAACACATGAAAGAAAAAAACAAGATATAAAATGAAAGGTAGTAGAAGAAGAAAAAAATCTTATCATATCTGCCCCTTCTTAAAACAACTGTGCAGCAGCAGTTTTCTGTTGGTCATGTCTCGAAAAATGTCAATGACCTCAGTGAGGTCATTGACATTTTTTGCAATTATGTTGCTAATTATTTGCAAAACAAACTTATTTGCGCATGCCAGAAATCTTTGCTTGCTATTCTAAGTTTTGTTTGTCATTCAAAGTTTTGCTTGCGATTCTCACATGACGTCGTGGGCAGAGCCTAAAATCGCAACAAAAGATTTCTGATGTGTGCAAATAAAAGTTTATGTTTTGCAAATAACTTTTTAAGTTCACGAGAGAAAAATTAGCTATTTAATTTAAAAAAATGTTTTTTAAACAAAAGTTTTTGCTTTAAAAAAAATGAAATCATTACAATTCCAAAAGTTTTGATTACAATTTTATTTTACATAACTGAGGTTAGTTTTTTTTTTCATTGACTAATTGTGAAACAAATTTAACTCCATACTCTGCGAACCAGACCCTAAACTTACTTAAAGTCTGGATAGAGTTTTCCCCTTCATTTGTATGCTTTTATTGGACAGAAGCAACTTGATTGGTTATTACATACATTATATCTATTATGGTAGTTCAGGGTGAGTTATTTTTAATTCTAAATGAATATTCTTATTGGACTTTTATTTAAGTGCTATTCTCCTTCAAGCTACATTTACCTAACGCTAGAATAAATGCAATGTACATTATGCAGCAAAGGAAGTTAGAAGATCGGACATATATCCATTATGGAGAGATGATAGGTTTTGGACGGGCGATGTGCTCCCTATTGCATAAGCCAGGGGTGTCAAAGTCAAATACATGGAGGGCCAAAAAAACAAATTTGCTACAAGCCAAGGGCGACTGGTTCAATGTTTATTTTAAGGGGGTGATATAAGATTTTTTTTCTTCTTCTTTTTGCACTCTTTTCATTCAATGTTTTCTTTTTTATTAATTTGTTTTATTTTGTCTCTTTTAAATGAATGAATAAATGGATTAAATAAAATATTAAATAGCTTTACATCTGTTAAGTTCTTGGCATAAACCAACACAGACAGACATGTTCCTGCTTTTAGTATTGTACATTGTTTTATAATGTAGCTGTTTATGTTTCATTTTTTTAACACAGTTTTCTTGTGATTTTTAA
>JBBPBX010011789.1:0-30840 GCA_038048925.1 Garcialebias charrua
CTTCTTCTTCTTGGGTCGGTGTACTCCACTGGAAGTGGTACTGCACAGCGCCACAGCACCCCTAGTGGCCAAAAGTGGTACTGCACAATTTTTCTGCAAAAGTGAAAAAGGCTGATACAGTATCTGAGTCAAAAATTGGTCTAAAAATATGGAAAAATATCCATAAATAGGTCACATCGGATTATAGGTTGCAGGCCTTGCAAAAAAACATAAAAAGGTGCGACCTATACACCGGAAAATACGGTACACTTCAGTCAAAGTAAGGACATTTTGTTTCCTATTTCTGCTGCTTCTTGCTTTTTTAGAGTTCATGGACTTCTTTTTCATACACATACACATGGACATGGACTGCACACCAACGCACTGGTTTCAAAAACATGATGGTTGCAACATGTTTCTGATGGATGTGATTTTATGCTGATTTGGTGCTGATTCATGTCAATAAGCTGCTGCTGCTGCTGCTGCTGCTGATGATGATGGATGGATGGATGGATGGATGTGAGTTGCTACTGATTTGTTACAGTTTGATGTTAACAGCTGTTGCTCTTTGAGAAGTGGTCATGTTTCATGGTTGACATCATTTTGCTGATGGATGGATGGATGGATGTGAGTTGCTACGGATTTGCTGCAGTTTGATGTTAACAGCTGTTGCTCTTTGAGAAGTGTTCATGGTTCATGGTTGACATCATTTCATGGTGGGTGGATGGATAGATGGATGGATGGATGGATGGATGGGAGTTGCTGCTGATTTGCTGCAATTTGATTTTAACAGCTGCTGCTCTTTGAGAAGTGTTCATGGTTCATGGTTGACATAATTTCATGATGGATGGGTGGATGATAGATGGATGGATGGATGGATGGATGGGAGTTGTTGCTGATTTGCTACATTTTGATGTTAACAGATGCTGCTCTTTGAGAAGTGTTCATGGTTCATGGTTGACATAATTTCATGATGGATGGATGGATGGATGGGAGTTGCTGCTGATTTGCTGCATTTTGATGTTAACAACTGCTGCTCTTTGAGAAGTGTTCATGGTTCATGGTTGGAATCATTTCATGATGGATGGATGGATGGATAGATGGATGGATGGATGGATGGATGGGAGTTGCTGCTGATTTGCTGCATTTTGATGTTAACAGCTGTTGCTCTTTGAGAAGTGTTCATGGTTCATGGTTGACATCATTTCATGATGGATGGATGGATGGATGGATGTGAGTTGCTGCTGATTTGCTGCTGTCTCATGGTAACAGTTGCTCTTTGAAAAGTGTTCATGGTTCATGGTTGACATCATTTTGCTGGTGGATAGATGGATGGATGGATGGATGTGAGTTGCTGCTGATTTGCTGCTGTTTGATGTTAACAGCTGCTGGTCTTTGAGAAGTGTTCATGGTTCATGATTGACGTAATTTGCAGATTATGGCTGAGAACTGTTTAGGAAGAGATTTGTATTTTGTATGCTTTCTCTGTGCTGAAAAATACATTTCTGTACCTTTAAAAAGTTCCTGGACTGGACTGTACACTGAGGCACTTTGTTTTCATACATGTCAGTAGATTTTTTAAATTACAGTACAGATGTGCTGTGCTGAATAGCACTGTCTAACATTGCTGTACAGTACCTGTACATGCTGTTCAGGTTTTGTGTGTTTAGGGATGAATGTGTGGTGTAATGTGTTAGCTAAGTTTTTGTAAATAAAGTACTGTGCATGTTTATGGCCTAGTATGTCCGCTTGTTCAGTCTCATGCCGTTAAATGTGTGTGCGGCGCTCCGTTAGCGGTATAGCCGCGACCTACGTCAGAAATGTGGACCTACGATCGGCACGTGTTTTTGGTCCATGAGATACAGCAAAATCGACATAAGTTTCATCCTTAGGTCCGGAACCCTGATGTAACTCGAGGGTTCCCTGTACAGTATTCTTAAATTAAGTTAATCCTGAAAACCGGTGCGATCTCATACAATAACACAAAATACAACCAGTCGTGTTGTGTGGAGCGGCTTTGGATGTTATCAGTGCATTAAATGGCCGTTATTAGTTGTTATCATCCCCATATGTAGCGGTGAAACTGTCCTACCTATCTCCTAGTAGGTTTAAAGGTACGTTATTATCGTTATTATCACTGATAATAGGCAGCGTCTTGCCGGGGTAAACAAGGAAGTGTCTTCTTTTTCTTTTTTTTCAGCTTATATAACACTTTTCCTAAACCTAACTTTACACCTGACCCAGAGGACAAACCCTAAACTTAACCCCCTTACCCTTGTGCCTAAACCTAACGCCAGACCCTTTACTATAAACCTAAACACGTAGCTAAAAACGGAGCCTATTATCATCGCTACCAACGCTACCAACGTAGCAAACCCCCTACCTACGACTCAATCGACCTACGGCAACCCGGACCTACGAACGTATCATATTTAATAAAAATATGAAATTATTTAAAAAAAAAAATTTTTTTTGTGTGTGTTTAAATGTTCTTAATTTCATGTGTACAGCACTTTGTTGCAGCTGTGGTTGTTTTAAAGGGTTTATAAATATAATAATTATGATAAAAATGATCATTTCTGATCATTTTTGTCATAATTGTGCAACTTCCGGTCATAACAGGAAATGCTACAAGAAGAAGGTCACCAGTTTACACGGTCACAAGTTAAAGCAGAACACCGGACCGTCTGCGGCAGCCATTTTCGGCAGCCGGCTTTGCCTCATATGGATTAATTACTAGCTGGAAACGGCTCTGTGAACTCTGTGGACGTCTCAGCCTGGAGCAGCAGCCGAGGATCGATCACCGATCGATCGCGCCGGACCGCCGCGCGAACACCAGCTCATGGCCTGGCTAACAGGCAGCTAGCAGAAGCTAACACAGGCCTCAGCAGCTGCCATGGTTCGCCGCGCTGCTCGGCCGACAACATCAACGCATGGCAACCTAAGATGTCGGCTTTGACCATCTCAAAGTAAGAAATTATATTTTTATTTATTCTGTACTGTTTTAATTAATTATTTTATTCTGTAATAATTTTACAGTATTGAATGTGCTGTGCTGAATAGCAATGTTTAACGTTACTGCACACTACTGTACATGCTGTACAGTTACTGTGTGTGTTTATGGATGAATGTGTGGTGTAATGTGTTAGATAAGTGTTTGTAAATAAAGTTCTGTGCATGTTTATGGCCCAGTATGTCAGCTTGTTCAGTCTCATGCCGATAAATTTGTGTGCGGCGCTCCGTTAGCGTTATTTCCGCGACGTACGAACAAAATCAGGACCTATGAACAAGACGTTATTTTCACCCCCTAGCTATGGCAGAATCGAGCTGCGAACGGTCCTTAGGTCCGGAACTCGTTCTTAACTCGGGGGTTTGCTGTACCTTTAAATCTACTAGGAGGTACAGGAGGGGCAGTCTGACCGCTACATATGGGGATAATAATAACTAATAATGGCCATTTAATGGTTGACAACGTTTGAAGCGGGTGTGCTCTCAGCTACTACCACACCAATAGCTCAATATCTGAAAATTTGATGGAGATGTAATCGATTAGCTGTGGCAGCCATATTGAACTAGGTTGACTCCAGAAGATAGTTCATCCACTGATTAGTTTCTGAGCGTTTCATTAAAATCCCTCCAGTGAGTACAGTAATGAGATATTTTGCTGACAGACAGGCAACATGCTCACACTGGGAAACCCATCGCGCGAACAGGTTTTGCAGTCTGCTGAGGCAGCTACTTCCTGAAATTCCATCGTTACAAACTCAGGTGTCAGTCACGTTCAAGGCAATCCGACCGGACCTGTCACACAGGTGAGCAGCAGAAAGAGCCACAAAAACACCAATTACACAAACGTTTGGTTACAAACATCCGCCCCTTTAGACGGAACATCAAGTTCCAGCTGGCATCAATCAGCCCTTGTCCCACGCCCCGCCTCCCGTCTGTCAGCGGCAGATACAAACAGCTGATTTCAGATGCCCTGTGTCCCCTGAAATAAAACACAAATATGCAGCCATCTTGGACCGAGTGACACAGGACCAGAGCTGACAGCAGATCAGATTCATGATGACGGATGGGAAAAGGCTTTAAAAGAGTGCAAGACATATTTCAGGTCTGCAGACCTCCTAACTGAGACAGCACCACACAGGTTAGGGTTCAGGCGTACGACTGCGATTGTTGGAGAGATGACCTAACAGGGCCAGACACTGAGGCTGGGATTTTCAAAAACAGGGTTCTCAACAAACACAGCTGCACAGTTCACAGGTCGTCTGGTCGCAAACAAACGGTAACGCAGGATTTTTTTTTTAACAATTTCTCCAGTCTCCAGCAGTCGCTGCACGAATCACTTTACGCCTCTTGTGCATTGTAAAGCCTGGTCCAACCTGGACGGGCCACAGTCGATCCAGGCTGGGCCGGCCTTTAGTGGACTTTAATAAGTCAAACATTATCCTCAACGATCGGATTAGTGACAACTTTGAGCATTGCCTGTACAGGTAGTCCTTGGGTTACGACGGTCTCGAGTTACGATGTTTCGTGGTTACGACGCATCTCCCATACAAAAAATAAATAAATTTAAAAAATGCAGTTTTACGTCGTAAACGGAATGCGGATTATGGCAGATGAACCGGTTTTACGTCGTAAACATGGCGGCGGAGGAATACTGCACTGTACACTCTAAAAAAGCTAGGTCTGGTCCTCTGGACATTCAAAAAACAAAACTGTACTGTGAACGCGGTTTTAGGTCGTAAACGGAATGCGGAATATGCCAGATGGACCGATTTTACGTCGTAAACGTAAAGCAGCAGTGGAAAATATTGTACTTTACGCGGTGGAGCGGCGGAAAATATTGTACTGTACGCGGTGCAGTGGCAGAGGAATACTGTACTGTACTGTGAACGCGGTTTTATGTCGTAAACGGAAAACGGAATACATGTACAGCGGATGGACCGAGGAGAACGGCGTCAACAGCCTCTTGGTAGGCCATTAACTCTTTTTCCCCTTCATTGTGGCTCCCAAACATATGTGTTTTTGATGATTATGTAGGGTACTGTGTTAGGATAGGCTAAGTGCTTGGTAATACAGTACTGTACATGTATATGGTGCAGTATGTACGTAAATTCCGACTTACGTCGAAAATCGGTTCACGCCGCCGCGTAGGAACGGATCTACGTCGTGAGTCGAGAACTACCTGTATTTTATTAACTTCCTGTCTTTAGTTAAAATCACTGCTGCCATGGCACTCCAACTTGAAAACCATTTGTGGGTAAAAGAACTGAGGTTTATTCTTTATTGTGGCTTGTTTTGGTCGTTGTTTTATGACGTGTGCTGCTGACGTCTTGGCCCATTTCCTTGGAAAGAGATTTTGATCTCAGTCCAAGTGAATGTAGTAATTACGACGGTGAGATTGAGGAAGAAGGGTGACACTGTCTCCACTAGTAACTGCTACATTTGTTTTATTTATTTAGCACTCGTTAAAGTGGGGCACCAGCTGGTCAGTTTACCGACAAACAACTTAATTAATATATTCACCCTTTAATGATCAGAATCAGTCACTGAAGTTGAATCTGTTAATTACAGGGATCTCTATACATAACAAATTAATATTTATATGAATGAAGAGACCAAAGTTGTCTTTTAAGTTTTATCACAAAAATAATCAAACTAAGAATCAATCAAGGCTTAATTATCTTATCTAAGGCCAAATTAACTCTTTGAGCAGAAATTATTTTGGTTTTATACGCACAAGAATTTAGATAAAGTTTGACTATTTTAAAAAATAGTTTGCTTTGGGTTTTGGTTAAAATAAGTTATTTAAAGTCATTTATCATCACTGCAAACCAGGAAATGATTTACCAAGTTGCATCAGCTAAAACGGCCTAACCAGACTAAGGCATCGTGTCACCAGGTTCTCCTTCCTTGTTGAGGGCACCAGGTCACTCGTCTTTCTGCGGTTCTGCTGGTGGATCAGACCAGGATACACCACGAGGACTCGCCAGGACCATCAGATGAGGAGGTGCGCTGTCCATCGGCACCTTCTGCCAATTTGGACTTCAAGCCGAGAATGTGAGTTTTGCAGTAAAAATAAATAAAAAACATGTTCTGTAGTTATTTAAACTTCCAACAATTGTAAGTGAGTAACATGTTTATCTGCTCAGGACTGAATGAGTGGACCTCAAGACAAACTGGTCAGGTTCAGGGGTCCAAGTGAACCACTTTCCGGTTCGGGAGTCCAAAAAAAATGTGTTCCACAGTAAGGAACTTTGTGCAAAACAACCGCTCTGAGAAGTTTTGACTGCTCTCTGGAACTTTGTGACTTCCCTGCTGAAGCAAACAGCTCCAGCTCAAAGAACATTTTCAACAGGCGTCTCTGAAGGAACGAGTTATCTTCTGAAAAACAGGAGAAAGTAATATGTTATTCACATTATAAAATTTCACATTATTTCATCATAAATATTCTTAAAATTATTTCATCATTTTAAGATTGATGGTTCTACGATATGTAGGGTAAGGGAGGTAAAGTTTTTGGGTGTAATTATTGATGATAAGTTGTCATAGAAACAACACATACATTTTGTAAAAAATTAAATATCTAAGTCTATTGCAGTTCTGTATAGAGTTAGAGATCTATTAAACGATAAAGCGATGTATATTATAAGAATTTTTTTCTTCTTCTGCTTCCCTTCATTTTATGTTATTTTTAAATTTTATTTTGAAAATGTGTTTGAGTTTTTTTAAATGGAAATGAAAATGAAAGGAATAAATAAACGAAACGAAACGAAACGAGAAAAAAAAATGTATTTGTTGTACAATGCAATAATATTCCCGCATTTAATTTATTGTGTTTGGGGTACAGCATGTAAAACAGTAACTAAACCTATTTTTATTTTACAGAAAAGAGCTACAGTATAAGGATTATCAGTAGAAAACATTATTACCATCCATCAAATGTTTTGTTTTGCAAATTGAAATTACAGTACTGAAATTTTACGATTTGGTTGACTATAATATGGAATAGGTCTGTGGAATGGTTTAGAAAATGATATCAAAGCTGCAAAATCAATGACTTTGTAAGAAAATTATTAAGATTAGATTTTTGGAAAAAAAATATATAAAGTGGTTGGTATCAAAATTTTGTGTATGATAAAGTATGATGAGTAATTTATTATGTAATTTTTTTGTGGATTACTTTGGTTTGAATTGATTGTTTGAATTACTTTTGTTAAAGAAGGGGCAGACATAATAAGATTTTATCTTCTACTGCTTCCTTTCATTTCATGTATTGTTTGTTTTTACATTTACGTGGTGTTGTAAATAGTATTTTTTTGTGTTCTTTTAACCTTGAAATTAATACATTTACCAAAAAATAATGATAATAATGATTGAAAACAATGATCAAAATTATTCATGTTCACACTTGATAATCAAATAAAACAAACTTCATTAATGATTTGTTTTTCTTTCTTAAAAGAGAGTCAGAGTCAGAGTCTTTATTGTCATTTACACCGCATGTGGTACATGTGATGAAAACGAGATTATGTACACGGGGTCCCAGTTACATCCAACAACAAATGCAAGAGAAAAACAGTAATAACATCTAGAATTAACTAAGAAAAACATCAACTAGTAATACACTAAGCCTAATATAGTGGGAATAAACAGCAGCACGAACATGAGTTTGTATGAGCAGATGGTCACAGATGTCACAGATGAACACAGATGAACACAGCAACAAGAAAACAGATCAGCATCAGCACAATGTGATATTTTGCAGTGTTTATTTTTTATTTTATTTTTATTTATTCATGAGTCTAACAGCCTCAGGGTAGAAGCTGTTCCTCAGTCTAGTGGTTCTACATTTGATGCTCCTCAACCTCCGTCCTGAGGGGAGTGGGGCAAAGAGTGAGTGTGCTGGGTGAGTGAGGTCTTTCATGATGCAGGTGGCTCTTTTCCTGCATCTGGAGGTGTAAATGTCTGTGATGGTGGGGAGACTGACTCCAACAGACTTCTGTGCAGCCTTCACCACTCTCTGTAGAGCTTTCCTCTCTTCAACTGTGCAGCCTCCATGCCACACGTTGATGCTGGAGCACAGGACGCTCTCCACTGCACACCTGTAGAACGAGGTGAGAACTGGGCTGCTCAGACCAGCACGTCTCAGCCGTCTGAGGAAGTAGAGTCTCTGATGACCTTTCTTGATCAGGCTGGTGGTGTTGTTGCTCCAGCTGAGGTTATCATTCATGTGTACACCCAAGTATTTGTAGCTGGAGACCACTTCCACTGCAGACCCACCTATTTTCAGTGGGGCATGGGTGTGTTTGTTCCTTCTGAAGTCCACAATCATCTCCTTTGTCTTCTTCACATTCATGTGAAGATTATTCTCTTTGCACCAGCTCTCCAGGTGTTCCACCTCCTGTCTGTAGCTGGACTCATCATTGTTTGTGATGCATCCCACCACCGCTGTATCATCTGCAAACTTAACAATATGACAGCCTGGAAGTGTGGCTGTACAATCATATGTGAGCAGAGTGAACAGAAGGGGGCTCAGCACACATCCCTGAGGAGAGCCAGTGCTGAGGGTTATGGTGGAGGAGGAGAAGTTGTGGATCTTCACGGACTGTGGTCTGTCTGTTAAGAAGTCTAGTACCCAGTTACAAATAGAGGGGCTTAGTCCAAGTGTAGATAGTTTGTCTATCAGAGTTTGGGGGATCATGGTGTTGAAGGCAGATGTGAAGTCCACAAAGAGCAGACGCACGTATGAGTCCTTCTGATCCAGGTGGGTGAGAGCAGTGTGGACCACGGAAGAAATGGCGTCCTCTGTTGATCGGTTCTCACGGTATGCGTATTGATGAGGGTCCTCGTTGATGTTGACGGTTGCCTTGATGTGGGACATGACCAGTTTCTCAAAACATTTAGCGACTACCGGGGTGAGGGCCACCGGTCTATAGTCATTCAGACCAGTCACTGTGGAGCTCTTTGGGACTGGGATGATGGTCGCGGTCTTCAGGCAGGTGGGAACTGACTCCAGTGCAAGTGAGGTGGTGAAGATGTCAGCCAGCACCTCACAGAGCTGGTCCGCACATTCCTTCAGAACTTTCCCTGGGATGTTGTCTGGTCCGGTTGCTTTATGAGGATTAATCTTTCTGAGACTGCCTCTCACTTCTGCTGCGGTCACTCTGAGATGCTCTTCATCTGGTGATGAGGTGAGTCTGGTGCTAGCTGGTCTGTTTGGATCATCAAAACGTGCATAAAACTTATTGAGGGCATCAGGCAGAGATGGGTCCCTGGGGCATTGTTTGTTCTTGCCTTTGTAATCTGTTATGCATTTAATACCCTTCCACATGCTCCGTGGGTCTTGTGAGGTGAACTGTCCCTCGATCCTCTGTGCATACGTGGCCTTGGCCTTCTTAATGCCATCCTTCAGTTCTTTCCTGCTCTTTCTCAGCTCCTCTTTATCTCCTGACTTGAATGCAGTGTCCCTGGCTGCTAGCAAGGCGTGAACTTCTTTATTTAACCAGGGTTTCCGGTTCGGGTAAGATTTAACATATTTTTTTATGGATACATTTTCAGAGCATGTACTGATGTAGTCCAGGACTGAGGAAGCATATAGTTCCAGGTCAACTGAAAAGTGTAAGAAAACTAAGATAAACATATAAACATTAGTCAGACTGACTCTGCGTCCAAGGACGGTGAATGTGTGAAAAAGATCAGACATTATTTAGGTCAAATGTAACTTTAAAGAAAACAATTCATGGGGAGTGTGGAAGATGATCCAAGGGTCAGGGGTCATAGTTAGAGGAGTGCTGATTCATGCTACATGAATAAAAACTACTACTATACTTATTTGTTATTTTTCTGTTTCCGTCCCAATTTATATACATATACCCGTAAAACCGGTGTATAATACGCTCCGGTGTATAATACGCTTTGGCCAATATTTGGAAATAAATCAGAAAAATTGGTAGATAATACGCTTCGGTGTATAATACGCGCTGCCGTGACAGTCTTTTTTATGGCCACTAGATGGCGCCAGGATACGCCTCCAGGTACAGTCTGCAGGTAAACAGACTACAGGGTGCATTAGCGCCCATAGCGGCCGAAACTGGTACTGCACCATTTTTAGGCCAAAATGAAAAAGCGAATCAGAGCCAAAAATGGGTCTAAAAATATGGGAAAAAATCTGTAGATAATACGCTTCGGTGTATAATACGCAGGACATTCAAATGAGCAATAAAAGTGCGTATTATACACCGGTGTTTACGGTATATATATATATATATATATGTATATATATATGTATATATATATATGTATATATATATATATATATATATATATATATGTATATATATGTATACATACATATACACACACATATATATATATATATATATATATATATACTTTGTATATAATTCTTTAAATACAAACAAAAAACACCTGAAAAACCTGTATTTCGATCAAAAACATCAAACGAGGTAGACAAACTCCCTCCATAGACATCACTGGTGTGTGTGAGTGTTGAACTCAGCCCTGTTTGGATCTCCTGCTCACAAGATGTTACTTCATATTCTGATGATGTTCACCATGTCTGACTCAGCACTGCAGGTTCTGTGTCTTCTGGCATTTACCCAGCATGCAGTTTCCATCAAGGCTGCTCCCATAGATCCTGGACAATCTCACTTCATGTCAGCTCTAATCGGACTTCTGACGTTCATGAGGATTCATTCAGAGGGTTGGCAGGAAACATGAAGAGTTTTCATAAATGATAAAGTTTGTTTTGGTTTAAATCAAAATAAAAAGCAACAAACACAATTACCGGTATATTGCAAAAAAATACAAATAAAAATGAGTAACTTAATGCTAAAGCTGTTTTTTTTTTTTTGCTTCATACTTTCTTAAAGCAAAAAAAAAATCCCCAAAACAAAAAAGGCAAAAAAAAAGGAAAAGAAAAATCAAACTATATCTTCAGACACAAACTACACCAAAACATTAACATCTGTATTTAAATTTTAAACCCCAACATTTTTCACCAAGACTGTTCCACACCTCAGAACTTAAAAACATCTGTATTCAACCTCCAGCTTCAAAATAAAGCTCAGGTACTCTTCAAAATAAGAGTCTGTTGCTGCTGTGACTAATCATTTCCTATTATTAACTATCTAAAAATGATTATCATGAAGGAAGTTCCTGTTGGGCTCTGGTGAAGATGAATGGTGGAGCTGGTCTTTCTTCTTTCTGCAGATTGTTTCAGTTTATTTGACATTTTTTAACACTTTCCCCCCAGTTTCCAGTTTGTAGTCACACAGTGGACCAGCTCACGCTGCCCGAGCCTCCAAACACTCATTTCACCCAACACAATGAGCTTTCTTCTCATTCCCTCTACTTATTTCCAATCAGCTGTAATTGTCTTAATTAGATGTTCTTCACTCTCTGTGTGCGTCCACAGATCATATTTTTGTTTTTATTGTATTTTTTTAGAACTAATGAAAGCCTCTTCTGTTTTTTGTGTGTGCATTGACTCTTTAATTTGTGCATTTTATGAACACAAATGGAATTTTCTCGTATAAAAAGTAATTTATGAATAGGAACCAGCTTGGGATTGAGCAATAATCTAAATAGCAGTGAGTTTTGTAACTAAAATGTGCTTTTCTCTGTGATTAAGTGTAATTATGCCAATCATTGTTCTGCAGACTCGCAGCAGGAGTCATTACACTTAATGAGAGCTCCTTCGGTGATTCATAAAACTTTGCTTTTTACGAGACGAGCTGCTCTGCTGGAGGCATCCCATCATCCTCTCTGAGCCGCTCTCAGCCAATCACAGCGGCCCGCACAGGTGGCGGCTCTGGAGAGGCGAGGTCGCCTGCGGGTGCTGATTCAGGATCGGTTCTTCCTCCTGGTCTGCATCCTCTGCAAAGGCCCGGAGCTGATCTGGGAGCAGCGCCTGCTCCGGCCCGACCAGCTCTCCCAGTCCATAAACGCCTCACACCTCAGAAAGCCTGTCATTAGCTCGTCACAGGTGACAGAAGCCACGCCCTCTGGCTCTGTTGTCACGGTAACGAGGCCTACAAATCGTCATGGATGTTTCAGGTGTTGGCTGTTTGGCATGCTGGTGGGGAACTTCTTTCAGGGAAAGTTGGAGCGAGTTTGATCTGCAGTTCGAGCCGTGGTGCTGTTGAGGAAGAGCCAAAGGTTAATGAGGAACATCAGCCGAATCCATCACGTTTCGGCTGCAAACAGCAGTTAGTGAGGAGCAGCTGTCATTCAACACTCCATCACCCACTTTTATAGATGTTCTGTTCCTTCTTTACACACTTCACTGGAACTTCTTGTTGCACGCTATGCCTTTTTTTAATGGTGATTGAGTCCTTGGTTACAACTTTAGGATTGTTTTTATTTGTTTTGGCAGATAAATTTATTCAGAATGAGGAAATCAGAAGTGAAGGAGACGTGTTGGATTTCTGAGGGCGTCTTGTTCGGACTTGTCAGCGCTAATCTCTGATCATCACAACTGTTCCCCGTCACTTTTATATAAACAGCTGGATTAAACTGACAGAAAGGACATATTAGTGTGTCAATACAAAACTGAAGCACCTTATTGTTGCGATTTGACAGGCTGCTGTCACAATTTTTGATTTGTTCTCCTCCCAAAGTTCTGGTTGAAAAAAAAAAAAACATTACATCCTGCATGTAGGAACACTGAGCTCAGACTTTTGACAGAAGAACGTCAAACAACAGATTAAATTAAACAAAAACTGCTCAAAATAGACGTCAGTTGAAGGGTTGAAACCGTCCTGTTTTCATCTGCAGCTCAGATTCCACAGCAGAGACTTGATACTCTGAGCTTTTAGCTAACATCTGATTACGTTTAGCTTTGAGCAAGTGTTTGCTATGTTTTGCTAGCATTTTGCTACTTTTAACTTCCAGCTAGTCCTTTGATGAATAAAAAGGGTTAAAAAAACAAAACAATGCTTTTTTAGTAATCTAAAACTTTTAGCTTTTAGCTAGTCTTTTGACGTTAGCCAGTATTTGATACTTAGCTAGCTTTTTGCTACATTTAACTTTCAGCTAGTCCTTCAATAGATAAAGTTTAAAAAAAACTACACATGACAACTTTTTAATCGGCTGCAACTTATATATACAGGTAGTCCTCGGATTAAGACGTTTCGTGGTTACGACGCATCTCACTTTTACTATGAACTTTTTTCGCGTTACGCAGCGACTGCTGCAGCGGAAGAATACAGTATTGTACTGTACGTGGTGCAGCGGCGGAGGGATACAGAGACGGAAGGATACAGAGGCGGAGGGATACAAATGGTAAATGGAGCTTACTTATATAGCGCTTTCCAGCCCCCTTTGA
Organism: Garcialebias charrua; assembly: GCA_038048925.1. Lineage (NCBI taxonomy): Eukaryota > Metazoa > Chordata > Actinopteri > Cyprinodontiformes > Rivulidae > Garcialebias > Garcialebias charrua. The sequence continues at coordinate 13,334 of JBBPBX010011789.1, forward strand.
GGGGCCCCAAAGAGCTTCACAGTACCAACCATCCACCCATTCATACACACATTCATACACCGGTAGTGGTAGACTGCCATGCAAGGCGCCAACCAGTCCTACTGGGAGCAACTCGGGGTTAAGTGTCTTGCCCAGGGACACAACGAGGTATGCCGTGACCGGGGATCGAACCCGAGACCTTCCGGTCCTGAGCCGGCTGCCCTGCCTCTACACCATCTTGGCCCCCAATATACAGTACAGCCTCGATACAGAGGCGGAGGGATACAGAGGCGGAGGGATACAGAGGCGGAGGAATACGTTACATACTGTAAACGCTCTGGACCGAGGTGGACAGCGGTTTTACGTCATAAACGGAATACGGCAGATGGACAGAGGAATACGGCGTCACCAGCAGCCCAGTAGGCCATTAACTTTTTTTCCCTTCATTATGGCTCCCAAACGTATGTGTTTTTTGATAATTATGTAGGGTACTGTGTTAGGATAGGCTAAGTGCTTGGTAATACAGTACTGTACATGTATATGGTGCAGTATGTACAGGGGCGCAACTACATATTTTTGAGGTGGATGCGAAAACCAACGGTGCACCCCCCCACCCCCCCGCTCCTTTTACCTGCCACCTCATACAGCTTTCCTCCCTTAGTCATGCACTTAGAAAATACAGTAGTAATATTACAGATTTTTTTTATGTTACATATTATATCAGGTGATCATTTCAATGATAAACAAACAAGAAGGTTAATAAAATATATATCAGTAGTGGTAATCAGTGCTCAACATTTTATGTAGCGAAAATATGAACTTAACAGCCTGCAGTCCATGTCAAAGTTTTAACATTTACGACATTTAAACTGTTACTTCCTATGAAAGAAGACAATGAAAGATGGTCATCAGAAATTCAAACCATCATGGTGTACTGTATAGGTTTTTGTTGCCTCCCTAATGTAATTATTCCTACCTGATGCTACTTGTCGCCTCTTTCACTGACCTCATGTCTGTCTCCTTCACCCTTGTCTGTGGCATTCTGCACTGCCATATGGTCAAAAAAGCATTATACATTAGTTATAAAAATTACAGATCTTGATAGTTTTTAAAAATAATGTTTACACGTTATTGCTTAGGCTTAAGTAGCTGTTCCCTCACTTCCACCTGCATTAGACCAACCTGTTGCCTTCCCCAGTCTGTCCTGATTCTTCCTCTGTCATCTTCTCTTCCTTCTCTCCATCCTCACAGCTGAATGACATTAATTTTGTGTTAAGTAGGTTTAAAAATACAGCAGTCAAACCACAATAGAAATGAAACTTTAATTTAAATGATCTCCTTGTTGGATAACAGTTACTGACTGGACATTTCATCTGATCTGACTTACCAGATACATCACAACACACACCACTGTAGTGATATTAAATAAGACATTTAAACTCAGGTGTCCCTCTGCCAAAAAGGTTGGTAACATGGGTCACCAACCTTTTTGAGTCTAAGGGCTATAGTGACACTGAGGACTAATTTGTCTGATACACACATAAACTTGTACAACTCATCTTTAATTAAAGAATCAATAATAAGTAATGTACATATGACTGAATAAATTGTAGCACTGCATTGGAACATAGCTGGGAGCTGCCACCACAACAGTTTAGCTTTCCTGTGTTAATGTTTCCTGAGTTTTATCAAAGTCAACTTTGACCAACCAGACTGTTTTTCATGAGACACAACCTTGACATGTGGGAGGGGGGGAAAAAAACAAAGCTTTGTATAGACACACACTCACATAAAAACAATAAATCAAATATTAAGCCACATATATCCTTTTTTTTTCCTCACAGAAAATGTAACGTAATTCATGAACATTTCTGTGATTATTGATGCAGGAAATTGTCCGCCCCACTAACATTTAGGAGCTGCCACTGTTCCTCAGACAGATGAGCAGAGTTCTGTTGATAAGTTCTTCAGGTTCTGCAGGAACCTTCGGTTGTTTCTGTCTGCAGGTGGAATCGAGATGTTCTGTGTGAGATGAAACCCTTCAGGTGAGTGGAGGATCCTCCATCTGTTTACAGTAGTCCTTTAACACGTTCCATCTCCAGTGACTGTCTTTAATCTGATTGGTTAACGAGCGGGGGCTTAATTGGTCTTGTTTGAATAAATACTGGTTTAGCTCTGATTCAACACTCAGATGATTGAGGCTAATTGCTGTTCTCAGCTGATTTGAGGGCGTTGAACTTAATGAACGTCAGAGAGGAACTAAAACAGAACCGTGGGAACAGGATTCAATCGGGGAAAATCTGTTTCAGAGTTAATATTAGGAACGTTTTTATACTGAGTACTGTAATTAACTTTTCTAGAAAAAAAGTAGTTATTTTTTTGTTGAGCTCAGAAATGACAGACCCTCAAAAATGACTGTTCCAAATCTGAGAAAATACATTTTCTGCTAAAACAGCGTGATGCGGAAATCAGCAGAAGAAGCTGAAACTGAGGTGTTTTCACTAAAAGAAGTTGAACATGAGCTCAAAGCTAAAACAGTAAAACGCTAACTAAAAGGTACAAGTAACACAATAGCTAAAATGTCAAATTTGCTGTTGGCTAGTTAAAAGCTAAATACTGTATATAGAAACATTGGCTAATGTAAATGCTGCAAAACAGTAGCTAAAGGAAGTAAAGCATTAAATAAAAATATTGACAATGCTAGCTTAAAGCTAAAAATAGCAAAAGCTTTAGCTAAAAGCATCAAAAAGGTTGAACAAAAGTGAAAAATACCTAAACTTGCACGGCTAATACAAAAAGCAAAAGGCAAGATAAATGTTAAGCAAAACGCAAGCCAAAACTTTAACGTAGCAGAAGAGAGGCTAAAATTAGCATAAAACATCAGAAGAAGGGCCAGCAGCCGAAACTATTTTTAAAGACAAATATTTCTGGAGGAACTGAAACATTTTGAAAAGTAGAAGTTGCAAAAACCAAAAGTTTCCTGAATGAGCCGAACATTTTGATGCATGAACAGCTGTTACAGAAGAAATTTGACCTTCAGCTGAGGCCTCGTGGGTCATTTTGACCCCAGAGCAGCAGGAGGGTTGAAGAGAAAATGATCAGAGTTTGAGAAGAGGAAGCGGTTTAGTTCTGGCCCAGTTGGGATCAGGTCCAGCAAAAACTGCTTTCAGTCAGCTGGAACATCTCAGACAAACCTGACTCACACAGAGAGAGACTTTTTATTATCTAAAAGTTTGTTTTTTAATAATAAACGCCCTCAGGGGGCATCTCGGTTCAGCTGGACTCGTCCAGCGGCGACTCCATCGAGACAAAAAGACCCGATAATTTGTTTCTGTCTGTCGTGCACCTGCACCTACACGAATCCCACCATCTGTTATTTCATCTCTTGCCTCCCTGTGTGAATATTAAAGCGTTTCCACGGCAACGGCGCCAACATCCAGGCAGGTAGCAGCGAAGGAAGGATCATCATCTTCATCAGCTTCACACTTCGGCTCTGAGACGCTCATGAAATATTTTTTACTCCAAATGGACTCTTTTCTCCAATTGGTTCCATTTTTCCACATGTGGACATTTTAAAACACCTTTTAATCTTCTCAGACCCTAAATGCTCAGGATTAAATGATCCAAACTAACTCAAATAAACTGTGATTCGTGACAGTTTTATGTCTCGTTACAGGAAATTAAATTAAATAAAAAAAGTTCTCTGATTTAGGTTTTTAGGGAAATAAAACTAACTTGGTCCGAAATTGTTCATTTTGTATGTACCGTATTTTTCGGACTAAAGGTCACGGATTTTTATCATTTATTTAATGGCCTGCGGCTGCGACCTATAGTCAGGTGAGACCTCTTTATGTATTTTTCTCCATATTTTTAGACCAATTTTTGGCTCAGATGTGACCGTTTTTCATTTTGGCAGAAAATGGTGCAGTGTCACTTTTGTCCACTAGGGGGACACTTCTAGAGAGTCCACTGACCGTTTCCAGCTCATGTGTCCGAAAAAAAGCCTCTTCTGCTCGGACTGACTCTGTCGCTGCCCGGCATCCTGGTCTGGAGGTAACTTCTGTTAGCTCTGTGTTTGTTAGCTGTTTGTTTGCAAGATAAGTCAAGAACCACTCGGCGGATTTTTATGAAACTTACAGAATGTAATCACTGTATGGACATTTACAAGTGAGTAGCTTTATGAGATGTTTGAGATAAAGAAAAAAAAGATATTTTATTAGCGGTTAGCTTCAGTTAGCATTTGTTTTATTTCTGTTTATAATGTTATAAATAGCTCAGAAACCACTCGGTGGATATTTTTTCTGCTGCCAGAGTGTAATTTTTTCCTTTTGAAAAAGAAAGAGACAAATGGAGGCAATACAACATGCAACAAGTAAACCAATTTTGACAAGACATGGTGTTACAGAATTCAAAATACATGATTATGAAAACAACATTGATCCAGACAGCAATTTATTAGATTAGACTAAACTAACAATTGTAAATATTATACAGTAGAACAACTGAATCTTTCTGTGGACTCTGATAATTTTTCATTTATTCTTTTTAACTGCAGAAGTCTTCATGCTAATTTTGACAAGATTAATGAATATCTGAAAACATTTAGAAATCACTATCAAGTAATAGCATTATCTGAAACTTGGTTAAATGACAAATCTACAGATTTTGATATGGAAGGGTACAATCTGTTTTATACAAATCGAGTGAAGAACAAAGGTGGCGGTGTTGCACTGTATGTTCATAGTTCCTTGAGATGTGAAAAATTAGAATGTATGTCATTTGCCTTGGATGATGTGATGGAATGTGTTACTGTTGAAATAGAGATGGAGAAAACAAGGAACATTATTGTAGCTTGTATATATAGAACACCAGGCTCTAATATAGAATATTTTAGAGAAAGATGTGAAAATCTCCTGGATGGACTAAATGATAGGAAAACCTGGTTACTATGTGGAGATTTCAATATTGATCTATTAAAACAAGGAGAGCACAAAATGACCACAGATTTTGTTGATGCAATGTCCAGTAGAAGTTTATATCCAGTGATTACTCAACCTACCAGAATCACTAGCACTACTGCAACATTAATTGATAATATTTTTACTAATGAAATTGGAAAGGCTATTTACAGTGGGGTACTCATAAGTGACATAAGTGATCATTTACCTATATTCATAGTTCATGATAGTAAAATTAAAAAAACTAGTAAAGTTGATGAAATAAGGCAGGTTAGAGTCAGATCTGATGAAACAATAAAGAAATTCTGTAATGATCTGTTAAAGGAAAACTGGAGTGGAGTATATGTGAATGATGTGAATGTGGCATATGAAACATTTTTGCAAGTTTATAAATCATTATATGACAAAAATTGCCCAATATTAATGTGTCACAAAAATAAAAATGTCAATGCAAAACCCTGGATGTCCAAGGGCCTGTTAAAATCTTGTAAGAAGAAAAATAAGTTATACTGTATAGAGATTTTGTCAGATTTCCAACTAAACTTAAAGAGATGAAATACAAGGTGTATAAAAACAAATTGACAACATTATTAAGACAAGCTAAGAAAGATTACTACAATTTAAAGTTTCGAGAGAGCAGTGGTGATATGAAAAGAACGTGGAACATTTTGAATAGTATTGTAAGACCTAATAATACTCATTGTCTTGAAAAACAGTTTTTTAAGGGAGAAACAACCTTGACGGAAAAAAATAAAGTGGTGAATGAATTTAATTCCTTCTTTGTAAATATAGGGCCAAGTTTGGCTTCTTCCATTAAGACAAATGATATTCAGGGTAGGCAGGGTGGTAGTAGAATTTCACAGTCAATGTTTCTTGGAGATATAAGTGAACATGAAATTTTAAATATAGTAAGGAAAAGCAAAACTAAAACATCTGTTGATAGTGATGGAATTGATATGATGATTATAAAAAAAACTATTGACTTTATTATTAAACCATTTACTTACATTTGTAATTTGTCAGTCCAGAGTGGCATATTTCCAGAAAAAATGAAATTAGCAAAAGTTATTCCAATATTTAAAAATGGTGATAGACATAGTTTTGACAATTATAGACCGATCTCAGTGCTCCCCCAGTTTTCTAAAGTGCTTGAAAAATGGTTTGTCCAGAAATTGGATGGTTATATTGAAAAGAATAACTTATTGAGTGAGAGTCAATATGGCTTTAGAGCAAATAAATCTACATCCCTTGCATTATTAGAACTAAATGAAGAAATTACAGAAGCAATTGAAAGGAAACAATATACAGTGGGGATGTTTATTGATTTAAGAAAAGCCTTTGATACAATCGACCACACTTTATTGCTTTCCAAGTTGCAAGATTATGGGATAAGAGGGATAGTTCATAACTGGTTGAGTAGTTATTTGACTAACCGAAAACAATTTGTACAGCTAGGAAATGTAAAATCAGATCTTCAAAATATAAAATGTGGAGTCCCCCAAGGTTCAGTGCTAGGACCAAAGCTTTTTCTTTTGTATATCAATGACATTTGTGAAGTGTCTAAAAAGTTACAAATCATCCTGTTCGCAGATGATACAAATTTATTTTGTTCTGGGAATGACTTAAAACCCATTATAGAATGTATGACTTGTGAGATGTCTAAACTTAATGAATGGTTTAAATACAACAAATTATCAATAAACTGGAATAAAACAAAATTCATGATTTTTGGTAATAGAAAAATAGATGATTCTATTATAATGTCTGTAGATAATAATCAAGTTGAACGAGTACATGAAGTTAAATTTTTAGGTGTTGTTTTAGATCATAAACTTAACTGGAAATCTCATATAAAATACATAAAATTAAAACTATGCAAAAGTATTGGACTTCTAAATAAAGTAAAACATGTTTTAGAGCTGTCAACACTACAGACATTATATTATTCATTTGTTTTTCCATATCTGACATACTGTATAGAGGTATGGGGCAACACATATAAAACCAACACTAAACCGTTATCTGTCATACAAAAGAAAGTTATGAGAATTATTTATAAAGTGGACATCAGAGAACACACAAATAAATTGTTTATTCAATCAAATATCTTGAAACTAAAGGATCTGGTTGATTTAAAAATGTTATTGATTATGTTTAAAGCTAGAAAGAGATTATTGCCATTTAATTTACAAAAGTTCTTTGTCTTAAGCTCTTGTGATAGAACTAACAGAAGGAAGTATGATTTCAAAAGTAAAACTGTGCGTACTACTTTAAAACAAATGTGCATTTCGGTGCATGGAGTAAAACTATGGAACAGTTTGGATGAGGAGTTTAAAAATTGCTCTACAATAAACCAATTCAAAACACTTTATAAAAAAAGAACGATTAACTCTTATACACTTTTGAGTTGTTAATGGGAACAGTGGTATATTGTTATATATGTTATTGTTTAGATATTGTTTGCAACTTGTTTTGTTAATTTAATGTATACGGCCATGACATTTTTGTAATTATTGAGAAAGGGGGCAGGTCTATACAAGATTTTCTTCTTCCTGCTCCCTCTTCACTCGTGTAAATATATGTTGTTAGAGAATGTGTTTGTAAACTGATGATTTTTTTAATCGAGTGATTGATTGATAATTACGGTATATGTCTTCAATTTATAAACTGTTGCCCTGTATTAAATATTTGAGATAAAATTTGATTTTTTTATTCGTGTTTTGAGAGACGGACTCGTCTCTGTTAGCTTTGGTTTTATTTCTGTTTATAACGTTATAAATAGCTCAGAAACCACTCGGTGGATATTTTTTCTGCTGCCAGAGTGTAATTATATGGCTTCAATTTACAAACTGTTGCCCTGTATTAAACATTTGAGATAAAATTCGATTTTTTATTCGTGTTTTGAGAGACGGACTTGTCTCTGTTAGCTTTGGCTAACTAGCTTTAGAAAATAGCTAATAAACCACTTGGCTAATAAACCACTAACCCTTGTGCTATAATGTCAGCTATAATTTTTAGCAAACAAATAACTTGTTTTTACCGTGTTAATCTTCTTAAAAGCCTTGCTTTGTGCTCCTGTGGCAGACATTTGCAACAGAGCTATACACTCGGTCCATATTTCCGGGTTGTCTCAGCGGTGACGCGTCCCGTCAGCGGTGGATGACGCGTTACATCGGCGGTGACGTAGGTGCGACCTATATTCAGGTGCAACCTATTTATGGATTTTTCCAATTTATTGGTAATAATTGGACAATGCAACCTATACTCAGGTACGACCTATAGTCCGAAAAAATACGGTAAACGGTTTGGTTAAAGTGTCTGGACTCACTAAATGCGTTCTTTTCGCTGATGACACAACTTTTTTTTGTTCTGGGAAAAATATTGAACAACTATTGGGTTCAATGATGAAGGAGTTTGTTAAAATCCAAATCTGGTTTAAACGTAACACATTTTCATTAAATTTGGAAAAAACAAACTACTGCATATGATATTTAGTAATAAAAGTAAATCAATTGATTTTCCATTTCTAATCGAGGACTCACAGTGATTTGCAGAGTCAGTGAGGCAAAATTTTTGGGTGTTGTCATTGATGATAATCTATCATGGAAACAACATAAATTTGGTTAAAACGAAAATATCTAAATCAATTGCAATATTTTATAGTTATATATCTACTAAACGACAAAGCATTGTATTTGTTGTATAATACAATGACTGTGCCACGTTTGATTTATTGTGTTAATGTATGGGGAAAAGCATGTAAAAACAGCACAATGCCTATTTTTATTTTGCAGAAAAGAATTGTAAGAATTATAGCAAGAAACTATTACTGTCACCCATCAAGTATATTATTTTTTCAGATGAAATTGCTGAAGTTCTATGATTTGGTGGATTATAACATTTTGTTACTTATGTATAGAGCTAAAAAAAAAATACACTACCGTCAAAGATCCAAATGTATTTTGTGTAAAGATCAAGCTGCTACAATCTCAAAGGGAAAGATGTACAGTATTTGTAAAACCTCAATTTAGAACTAGTTTGAAGGGAAGAACTACTTTAATTCAGGAAGTGGGATTGTGGAACAACTTAATGACAGAAGTTAAGGAAGGCAAATCAATCCCTGTCTTTAAGAAACTGGTTAAAGTTGAATTGTTAAACAAATATAAATGAATGTATTTTAATGAGTAATATATACAATTGAAAGTTGAATGAGTTATTTACTTATTTTATTATTTATAGAAAAATGTGTTTGAATTCTTATTAGATAAATAAGGAGCAGATTTAATAAGATATTTTCTTCATCTGCTATACCTTTCATTTTACATTTTATATATATTTTTCTTTTCCAATTACATATATGTTAATTGTTGTGTTTAATTATTGTAAAATAAATAAATAAATAATAAATAAACTTTACATTTTGTTGCTGTGCAGAAAATAAGATTTTAATGTGTATTTTATTTTATTTATTTAAAGCAGATGTTTGTGATATAGACTCATTCTTTTTTTATCTATTTATATATTGATCTGTGGGGTTGTCCCCCAGCTGTTTTTCATCACGATGCATTTAATGAACCTCAGACATAGCAAATGTATTTCGTAAGATTTTGTTTGTGTGTCAGAAACAAAGTTCAGGCTTTCATTTTCTTAAATAAAAAAAAAAAAACTCATATCTGCAGACTTAAGTATCTCCTGGTCCGTTTGTACCTACACTAAACATTGGTCATTTCGTACCCAGACCATTTAGGATAAAACAGGATCTCTTCACCCTGTAGCTGACCCAAAGACGTTCGGGGCTAGAGCTCTGAACGTTTCTGACCAACCCTGAATCTGAAGGCAGAAGATGTTTAAAAATGAAGTTTTGTTAAAACCAGGCTCCTAAAAAAACACACAGCAGCAGCATCTGTTTAAACACACGTGAGCCGTAAGACTGATGTATACTCTGTACACTTTGAGAAACTGTTTCCTGCTGATGTGGCTGTATCACAAAGATTACATCATTTTGTTCTCACACCGAATCTGTGCACGAGGTGCTGACAGAACTTTTTCTCACAGGCGTACGCACCAAGTATTCGGTCAGAACTTGGTGGACGTGTTCATGCGGAAAAGTAGCTGATGTCTTTTAACAGCTCCGCTGAGGATCAGCTGGCCGAGGCTGTTAGAAATTTAGAATTATCTTCACAGCAAAACTTCAATTATCAAAAGAGTCAAAGAGCTGGTGGAAGGAGATTGGACGATTGTCATGTATGACAGCGAGGACACACCGGCGTCTCTCCGTGGCGTCTCTGACCAGGATGAGGTACATCTCAGCTGGACAGAGTTGGAGCACGTTCAGGTTTTAAATGAGCACTTCTCCTCTGGAAACAACAGAAATGCCAGATCTTCCTCCTCCCAAGTCCTCCATCATCAGCTGGAAATGAACGTCCAGTCTGCCGGTCGTGCTGCCGCTGTTGTTTCTGATTGACGTGACGTCAGCTGCAGTGGGAGGAGCTTACCGCGAGTTCTCTCCCCGATTCTCTTTGAGCAAAAAATATCCACGGGGAAAACACCGTCCGGCAATCATGGCGCCGAGAACACAAGGAGGAGGCTCTTTATCTGTCTGAGTTTTAATACAAAAACAGTACACATCTCTGGAACTCCATCAGGGGTGGGATGAGATTAAAACAATAATTTTTTTGTTGAGTTCAAAAACTGTCTTTTGAACCCAAAACGACTCTGTCTCATGGTTTTAGTTTTAGATGGTGAATTTATCACCTAAAATGTCTTTTAAATGGTTTGTGCAGCAACAGGTCAGGCACTAGGACCATGGGGACATAACTCAAGCTGAGTGAGCAGCTCCCTCTGTAGCTACGTGCTGACATGAAGAGTCTCTATCAATGAAACAGAAGAATAATGTTTTTTAACAGTTTAATTTAAATAAATATATTTCTTCACTTATTACTTATTTATTTACTTATTTTTTATTATTAATAAACAATGAATAACAAAATGTATTTATATAAGACAAGTTCTGCTGCCTTTTGACCTGATATGATTAAATGTTGGGTTTTGTTTGTTTTTTTATCATCGAGAAGCATTTACTTAAAAAAAAAAACATACAGTACATTTGTTGTTTTAGCCCGTTTTGGTCCAGAACACACAGTTAAAAATAAATAAAAAGATTTTAAGTCTCAATTTTTCTGTTATCATTAGTGAGTCAAGGGGAAAACCTTTTATATTTTTATCTTGATATTTTAAATTCATATTTTTATTTAAATGTTAATTTATTGTTGATACTTTTTTTCTGTTGGGTTCTTGTTGATCTTCAGGGGCCTACAGTATAGATCCAGTTTTGCCCTGGACCCTCATCTGTTGTAAATCACCCGCTTCGGATGTTATCAGTGGATTCAAAATTACTATTATTATTATTAATATTATTATCATAAATCTGTCTGTGAATTGTTCTAGAACCACAGATCAGGTCTTGGACTCACAGAGCCGGATCAGAACCACAAGAACAGCTTCTGTCTGCAGGAAGAGATCCTGTTCTCTGGTCCTCTATCAGCTCTTTGTTTGTTTGTTTGTTTGTTTGTTTGTTTGTATTGATTATTTAAACAGATTATCTCAATAACTCCTGACAGATTAAAAAATAAAATGTGTTCAAAAAATTAAAATATTTAAAATAAATCTAATAAACAAATGTACATGTCATCTACAAAACATATTTGCTTTAAAATGTTAAACTGTTTCATCTGTGAATATAAACAGTTTTTATTTTATTCCGTTTTTATGAAACATATTTGTTGAAAATTTCTAAAATTTATTTGTATCCATTTTATGACATTGATCAATAAATAAGAGTTAAATAAGACACAGATTTATTAATTCAAATTTACAGTAAAAATAATAACTTGAAAATCTAATAAAAGCAAAAATTCACAATTGTTCATTTAACAGTTTTAAGATTATCTAAAAATTTCAATTTATTCAACTTACTGAATTGTTTTGATATTTTTAAACAGTGGTTTTACATGTAATTGTTTTATTTATTAAAGCTTGAAAATTATTATAAATTATGCAACACAAAAGCTTAATATTTCATCTTTTGAAAAAAGCTCAGTTTAAAACAAACATTTGATCCGTTTTTTTTTTTAATAAAATAATCTGCAGAAAATTAAACTGAAACTGAAACTAAATGAAAACTGGAAGAAAAAAAATTCTGCAGATTAAAAATTTAAAAAACGTTTTATTTTTCCTATTTTATTTTATCCGAGTTCAGGAGAAACAAAAGCTCTGGTTTTATTTTTTGTTTTGTTTTGTTTGTTTCCTCCAACGTTAGGAAGGAGGAAGAGGAGGAGCAGGAGGTGCTACACGAAGTGACGAGGTAAATCCGACCAGAGAAAACAAACAGGCCACACGTCGTCGTCATATTCATATTTTCATATTTACACGTCAGATAATACTTTTTAATCCAGTTTTTTTTTTTTTACATAAATACCAACATTTCGTCTAAAAAAGTCACAAAAAACTCAAAACTGACCTGGGATCAGCAGCTGCTGCTTTTAATAAAATAAAAACCTGAATTTTCTGTTTTTCTGTTAGATCACATGATTTGTATCATCAGAAATTGTGACTCTGCTGACACGATTCCTCCGCCGCAGAAAGTAGTTCCGTGTAGTTTCTTTATCGAAGCGGCAGAAAGAAGAAAAAAAAATCTGACATCAGATCAGAGATTTAAAAACGGTTCCGATTCAGATCCAGACACACACACATACAACAATAATAATAATAATAATAATAAACCTGAGAAGAAATTTTTTTTTTAAACTGAAAATAGGTTTAATATAGGCCCTATGTTAAAAAAATTATAATAATAATTTAAATTGTATTTCAACCAACATCAGAATAAATTTTCCTTCTTTTCTGCTCAGTTTAAAGTTTCTTGTGAATAAATGTGATGGAAATAAAATAGTTTATTTTAAAAGTTTGTTATTTATTTGTGTTTTCAGTGCAAACCCTTTTTAATTAGCTGATTTGGATCCAAAGATCTTCTGCCTCCAAACAACTCGCTCCCAAACAATTCCGTCAAATTATATGGGTTAGGAAAAAAATGACAAAGAAAAAAAATACAGAATAAAGGTCACAGAGTGACTTTGAGTTTTAAAGTAAAAAAAAAAGTGCTGATTAAAAAAAAATCAAATTCAAAATTGTTTTTATTTCATTATAATGTTTTAAAATATTTTAAAGTTAAACAAAAACATGTTTACTTTGACTTGTTGGTGTTTATATTGTTTGGAATTTATTCATAAAATTTTCATCCATTCACCAGAAACATCAGGTTTATTGTTTTTATTTCAGGGAGTCTGAAACATTAAAAATAAAATAATAAAAAAGATAGATAAATAAAACAAATTAAAATGTGTTTTGAATTGTCTTTTTGTTTTCTCACACACAGGTTTAGATGAATACACACACACACCAGTGTTCTTGAAGGGCTTTTACTTTGACATGGCCTAACTTCCTGTTAGTAATTGCAACTGGTGGTTTCTCTGAAATTTATTTAAGAAATCATTGGACTGATGATCAATACAGACTGAGAAACTTTTTGACTTCCTCTAAAACTGGTGGAACCTGATCCGTTCTGATTGGCTAAAGCATCAGAACAGGCTTCTGATTGGTCCAAACCATCCCCAACATCAACCTGATCTGTTGGGTCTGAAACCAGCAAACCAACCAGTTTAACAGAACCCCACCAGTTCTGCCAAGAAGAAGACGAGTGGTCCAAAACCAGCCGGAGTTCTGCCAGAACCGGACAAACACCTGAGGTCCAGGTGAGTCCAGGTGAGAGGCGTCAAGTGTACAGTATGTACATTTCTGAGCCTGTGTTGGAAACTTTGAGTCGTTCCATGTTGAGAAAATGTGGTTGTAAGAAAAGATCAAAAGAACTAAATGAATCTGACGTCCCGGTTCAACCGAGTCCACAACCCGGACCCGTCCAGACCTAAGGATCCAAACCACTTCACCCAGAAACCAAATAAAACCAGCAGAACGTCGGAAAACAAACATCAGTCGTGTTAAATCACTGAGACACGGGTCACATGATCAGTCATGTGACTTCCTCTGGAAGCTGGTTGATCAGATCCAGACCTGGTGATCCAGACCAGCTGATCCAGACCGGGTGGTCCAGATCAGGTGATGCAGACCAAGTGATCCAGACAAATTGATCCAGACCAGCTGATCCAGACCAAGTGATCCAGAACGGGTGATCCATTCCAGACCAAGGTCCTGACCAGGTGATCCAGAACAAGTGATCCAGACCAGCTGATCCAGACCAAGTGGTCCAGACCAGGTGATCCAGAACGAGTGATCCAGACCAGCTGATCCAGATCAGGTGATGCAGACCATGTGATTAAACCCAGCTTCATTTCTGTGGTTCATGAACCATCAGAAGGTCGTGTTGGAAACTAAGATTTTTTCAAACAGATTCTTTTTTTCTCCTGAAAAATGAATAAAAAATAATTTCTGTGATTTCGTTGAGGACTGATCCAGGTTCTGGAAGAACCGGCACAAACACCTTCCTCCTCCTGTCCGTCTGCAGGAAACCATTACAGGACTCTGGAGACTTTTATTTTATTTTGTGTGTGCGTGTGAAGAAGAAGAAGAAGAAGAATAAGAAGATCCTCTGTGGATCTCTGAGGAACAATCCTCTCGTTTGTGGAACCGATCCGGTTCAGAACCCTGCAGTCCATCAGTTTTTTACAGTCTGTGTCTTTCACGACCGTTTGGTACCAGAACCAGTGTCCAGCCTCTGAGACTCGCTGGATCCTCGTTGGTCCAGATCTGACAGGAAGTTTCCTCTTTTATTTTGAAAAACAATCCTCTCTTCCTCTTTTTAAAACCAGTCTGGAACAGGAAGTCATTTCTCCTCCGTCAGTCCTTGAGAACATCCGCCGTCACCTGCGTGCGTGCATGAGTGTGTGTATGTGCGTGCACGTGTGTGTGTGCGTCTAGTCGTCGCTGATGACGTCCACGTCTTCTCCGCCCGGCTGCTGCGTGGCAGCTCTCCAGCGGCTCACGTGTTGACTCCCCTTCCTCTTCTGCTGAGCTTCAGGAGACTCTTCCTCCAACTTCTGTCGCTTGTGCTTCGTCCTGCGGTTCTGAAACCACACCTTCACCTGCGCACGCACGCACACACACACACACACACACACAGGTATGTCAGGTATGTTTATTACAATGAAACAAAAACGTCATATAACGTTTCAAATCATATAAAAGTTCCAAATAGGAAAAAGTTGGCGTCCATCTCCTGAAGGAGCCGAAGTTTTCGGACAACAAGCCGAAGAAAATGACAAATGTTGACTCGGCGTTCACGCTGACCCCAACAGTTGGAGGAATCGCAAAAATAAAACGAGAGACAAAACGTTGAAAGAAAAGAGCAGAGTCAGGACGTCCGGACATCTGTCGTGGTTTGGGAGGACCCGGTCCGGTTTGGACCGGCAGCAGAACCATCAGAGTTGAAACGGGCCACAGGAAGTCGGGCCTTCCAGTGACTGAACAGCTGTTTTTACAGATCCCAAAAACCCGTCGGTTCAGCTTCGTCTCTCGTGTTTGGTTCCGGACCGGCCGGGACTCAAACCCGGAACCGTCTCGCTGCAGTTCAGCGTCAGGATCGACCCGACGAGACGTCAGGCTGAGGAATGCTGAGTCAGCACAGCAGCCTCCAGATGTGTGTCATCAGGGCTAGAGGCGCCAGCTCACTGTTTCACAACAGAACAGAGGTTCTGTCAGTCAGCCTCCGGTGGACGTCATTAGTCAATCATTAATCAACCATTAATCAACCATTAATCAATCATTAATCAATCATTAATCAATCATTAATCAATCAATAATCCATCAATAATCAATCAATAATCAATCAATCAATCAATCATTAATCAATCAATCAATCATTATTCAATCAATAATCAATCATTGATCAGTCATTAATCAGTCATTAATCAATCATTATTCAATCATTAATCAATCATTAATCAATCAATCATTATTCAATCAATAATCAATCATCGATCAATCATTAATCAATCATTAATCAATCATTATTCAATCAATAATCAATCATCGATCAGTCATCAATCAATCATTAATCAATAATCAATCATCGATCAGTCATTAATCAATCCTTAATCAATCAATCATTAATCAATCAATCAATAATCAATCAATAATCAATCAATAATCAGTCATTAATCATGACTCTGTGCCGGGCCCTGCAGAGAACTTCAATGACCCAAAGCATCAGAACCAGCTCGAGACCAGATGTTCTTCAGTTCGACGCGTCTCATTCGTCAGATGAAGCGTCTGAAGCAGAGCAGCTTCAGGTGGAACTGGTCACCAGTGCGTCTCGATCCTGACCCAGTTTTCACTCCAACCGTCTCTGGTTGATGACATCATCGGTGCCAGCTGTGATGTTGGATGGTGTCAGACTCAGAACGAGGCTCGAGCTGTCAAATACTGAAGCAGACGACCTCGTGACACACGAGGAAACAACACGTCGCAGGTCTGACGGGGGTCCAACCAGACCAGAACCTGACCCGACAGCTGGGTCCATCAGATGAGGACTGTCCAGAACCAGAACCTCGAGATTCAAATGAAAACTTCAGCCGAGCTTTAATCTGAATTTATACCATGAGAACAAAGGTCAAAGGTCAAACACATGAGCTGACCCTACTGCTTTTCCACTCAACTGTGCGTGTGCTCTCAGGACATGATTACCTGCAGTGTTCCGTCAGTGAGGACTGAACTTGGAAAAAGGGTCTTCTCCTACTCTGCTCCTGCTTCATGGAATATCTTACAAAAAGATCTGAAGCTCTCGACCCTGACCTCTAAATGACTTTCAGAATCTGTTGGAATCCTGGCAGGAACCCATGCTGATATGTTCCTGTTTTTGTACATTTACCTTATAATGTTTACTAGTTTTTGCTACTTTTTCTTTTTCTTTTGTTTATTGTTTAATGTAATTGTATCATTGATGTTCATCATTCTTCAGTTTGTAGCAGGTCGCTTTTGTAAATGAGGCTCAATGAAATTTACCTGACTAAATAAAGGTTGAATGAATGAAAACTCTCCTCAGTTTCCCATCATGCCCTGCACCCACTCCTCCTCAGTTTCCCATCATGCCCAGCACCTCCTCCTCCTCAGTCTCCCATCATGCCCAGCACCTCCTCCTCCTTCTCCTCCTCAGTCTCCCATCATGCCCAGCACCTCCTCCTCCTTCTCCTCCTCAGTCTCCCATCATGCCCAGCACCTCCTCCTCCTTCTCCTCCTCAGTTTCCCATCATGCCCTGCACCCACTCCTCCTCAGTTTCCGATCATACCCTGCACCTCCTCCTCCTCAGTCTCCCATCATACCCAGCACCTCCTCCTCCTTCTCCTCCTCAGTTTCCCATCATACCCTGCACCACCTCCTCCTCAGTCTCCCATCATGCCCAGCACCTCCTCCTCCTCAGTTTCCCATCATGCCCTGCACCCACTCCTCCTCAGTTTCCCATCATACCCTGCACCTCCTCCTCCGTCTCCCATCATGCCCAG
>JBBPBX010011790.1:2086-25067 GCA_038048925.1 Garcialebias charrua
TTTACTATGTGATCCTACTTACGAATTTTTGACTTACGAGCGCCCCCTAGGGACGGAACTCGCTCGTAAGTCGGGGACTACCTGTACAGGAAAAATTTGGACCAAAGTTTTTTTATTTTATTATTTTACTACAGATAGTTACAATTATAAGAATGTGAACAAAAAGAACAAGGAAATTTGGACCAAAGTAGAAACTAGATCTACCTAAGATCTACCTTAATTCAAGGAGTACGATTATGGAATGACTTAATGACAAATGACAAATGTTAAGGAAGCCAAATCATTCCTTGTATTTAAGAAACTGGTAAAAAATGAATTGCTAAAAAAAATAAATGAATCTAATTTAATGTGTGATATATGTGAATTGAAAATTGACTGAGTTATTTACTTATTTTGTTATTATAGAAAATATTGTTTGAACTGTTATTAGATGAATAAGGAGCAGATTTAATAAGATTTATTCTTCATCTGCTACCTTTCATTTTATTTATTTTGAATACGTTAATTGTTGTATTTCATATTATAAAATGAATAAACTAACAAACAAACAAACAACTCCTTTTCTACTTTGGTCCAAATTTTTCCTGCAGGTGGCGGTAAAACAACAGCTGCTAATGAAACTCACGAAGAAGAAATCCGCTCTGAAGTTTGAGTAAACAAAGCAAGAAACAGAAAAGAGAAAACGTTGCGTTTGATTGCGGTTCTGTTGTGTCTCTGGTCTGTTTTGTATTGGTTAACTGGACCCGAGTTCGGACTCGGTTGGACTCTGGGTTCGTGTCCTCTGGACCCATTTTGTCTCCGAGTTTCAGCGGAGCGAAATAATGGAAGCTAACAAGGTGAGCTTCCCCCTCTTTTTGGTAAAAGTTATTCTTCTTGGGCTGCCTGTGCAGCTGTTTTCTCCTTGTTGAGACACCGGCTTCATGCGCCTGCGGCTCTGTTGCTCTCGAGTTTAACAACGTAAAGCATGTGTCGCAAACCCGCGCGTGCGTCAAACATAAAGCAGCGCCGTCATCTCGCAAAACCACAATATGAAGCTTCTTTGCGACAGTTATTTTTTTATTCTTATTTATCACGATAGAGACGATAGAAGGAAAGTAGCACGATAGACACGTTTCTATCGTCCCCTCGATATATATTGTCATATCGCACAGCCCTACACTGAACACTACCTACCACAGGTAGAAGACGGTGTGGAGATCCAAGGGACACACGTCGAGGACGCTGTACTGTCCTCTGGGACAGGTAATTCAGCTATCAGCCAAGCTTTCAATGAAACCTTGGTTCAAGGGCATCTGAGTCCAGAAATTGACAGTCGACCAGACGCTGACAGTCACTTGGACATCATTGTTACAGATTTTAAGGACCCCTCATCAAACAAAAGGAGGGCAAACTCACACTTCCTACCATAGGTAGAAGACAGTGTGGAGATCCAAGGGTCACACACCGAGGACGCTGTACTGTACTCTGGGACAGGCAATTCGGCTATCAGCCAAGCTTTCGATAAAACCTTGGTTCAAGAGCATTTGAATGTAGAACTACTCAGAGATGACATAGTTCTTACAGACTCAAAGAGCACCTCTTCAGTCATGAAGTGGGAAGACACATACCACGACGACAGTGACCCATCGCAGTCTGACCAGTCCGACACACTTGCGACTGCGCCGACAGTTGTGACACACCTGAATTACGTGGAAAGAGGTAAACGTACAAAAATACGTTGGCCGAAACCTATAAGGTTACTGTACAAGGCTCGCAGTCATGACACCACAGTACCACCTCAGGGCTGACAACCAAATGGTGGTAATTCACATCGTGAAAGGTCAGGTTATTAGCCGACAGCAGGCTTATTTTCAACCATCTTCTACGTTTCTCAACTTAGGACTGTCCATGGGAGGCCTCGTGCCATGTGGACCTCCACTGCAGAACCACGTCTGTTGCTGTGTGTAACACAGGCACAGACGAGGCACTGATCCCAAGAAACACGCGGCTAGGATGGTTGATCTCTACTGATTTCCATGATTTTGAACTTAGCGTTCCATTTCTGGGAGGCCTCCCAGAAAACTTGTTCCCAAGTCGACACACAGGACGAGTCTTGTTCACAAAACCAACACAGGCCATAACCCTCTTCTCCCCAAGTGAGTCCGGCCATGACCCAGTCAATAGGCTCGGTTTCAACAGAGGAGAAAGCATTGGCCTTCGATCTTATAGTGCCCTACCTGTAGACAGGTTTTACGGCACTGAAAAGGTCTCAATGGAGCTCCCCGATGAACAAGAACCCACCTCGGTTGCTTCACAGATTGAACATGTGGTCGCTCAAGCCAACGCCCTGACAATTGATGAAGAAAGGGACAGGCTTCGCAAAGTTCTCTTAAAATACGAGAAATCATTCTCGACTGACTCAACGGATTGTGGTTTGACCACGCTCCACAAAGTGAGCATCCCAACCCCACCTGACGCTCCTCCTGCGTTCGTCAGGCAATACAAGATTCCTCTGGCAGCTCATGAACCTATCAGAGAAATCATTGATGACCTGTTGGTAAAAGGTATCATCAGATACTGTAACAGCACATACTCTGCGCCTTTATGGCCAGTGTTAAAACCAAATGGTAAATGGAGACTCACTATTGACTACAGAAAGCTGAACAAACAGGTTCCCTTGTCCAGGTGGCCTATGACCCAGCTCCAACAGGAACTGCCCAAGGTCACCAATGGTAGGTACTTTTCGACCCTCGACGTCGCCTCTGGTTTTTGGACCATCCCTGTGCGCGACGAGGACCAATACAAACTTGCTTTCACTTTTGGTGGTCGTCAATACACTTTTAACAGGTGTCCATTTGGCTACGCTAACTCACCTGCAGAGTTCAACATCTTTTTGAACAAAGCATGTCCAGACGCCCACAAGCGTGGGACACTGATTTACGTGGACAATGTCCTTTTGAGGCAGCCTACACTGGAATCACATTTGGCTGAGATCGACCACGTTCTGAATCAACTGACAACTGCTGGTGCTAAGATTTCATTGTCAAAATGCCAGTGGTGCAGATCCAAGGTGGACTACGTTGGCCTACTGGTAGGTCCAGACGGAGTACAACCACAACTGACTCGTACCCAAGGCCTTGACAATCTCAAAGTCCCCACCAATCTCAAAGAACTGCAAAGTTTTCTTGGCGTGTGTAACTACTCGAACCAGTTCATAGAAAACTATGCAGACCTGGCTAAACCACTGACTATACTCCTAAAGAAAGACATTCCGTTTGTCTGGACTGACAAACAACCACAGGTGATGGACGCTCTTATACACAGGATCAAGTCAGCCCCATGTTTAGTCTACCCAGACTATAACAAGGAGTTTCACTTGGAAGTGGGCTTTTCAGCTCATTGCATGAGTGCAGGTCTGTACCAAGTACACGACAGAGACAAACGGGTAGTGGCCTACGCCAATAAGACAATGACAGGCCCCGAGTTGAAATTCTCGGACTGTGAGAAAGCTCTACTGACCACAGTGTGGGCGGTAAAACATTTCTCCAGCTACATTGGTGGACAGAAAATCATTGTTGAAACACAACACCAGCCGGTGACTTTTCTGAACAGCCAACGCATCAGAGATGGTGTGGTGACAAACTCACGTGTTGCAACGTGGCTCATGGCGCTTCAGAGTTTTGACCTGGACATCCGTTATGGTCAAAATAAGAAGTCACATTTGGGTACTGACTTGGCAATCTGCTAGGAATGCACACAAGATGTGCCAGCCACCCAGCCGCCAGCTGTGGAAAGACCCTTGGTGACGGAGGATCCGAATCACTATTTCTTTGATGATAATATCTGTAAAGGTATGACATCATTGTACGTGGATGGATCTGCATTCCGCAACAACAACATCTTTAAGGCGGGTGTTGGAGGGGGTCCTCCTCCATGACCTTCAACAGAGCACTTTCAGCTACAGCTTAGGCTCTTGGACTTCTCAGTACGCTGAGATTACAGGTATCCTAATAGCTCTCCAGTTGGTTGTAGATCGTTCCATCAAGACACTAGTCATCTGTACTGACTCTAACTATGCTTGGTTGAGTTTCGCCTGTCATCTCGCTGTGTGGAAACAGAACAGTTTTCTCACAAGCGACAGGAAGGCGGTCAAACACAAAGAGCTTTTCATGGCGTGTGATCACTTGGTGACATCACACGACATACAGATCTATTGGAAAAAGGTTCCAGGACATTCAAGAGTCCCACGCGATCAAAGGTGGGCACATGAATGCCAGGGACCGCTAATTCGCCAATCCGCTTACAGCGGACCTAACGTTTTTGTAAGCGTAACAGCGGAGTGACTAACTTTTATAATTCATAAGCGGATTTGTGCTATTTTTATTAAAAATGCAGTACCGCTAATAACTAATTATCTATCAGTAAAAACGAATAAACTTATTACAGGCTCTTATGCTGGCTCCGTAGCAGCTTGTTTTGTCTTCTTCCCCTCCCTCACCGTAAAGAGCAGAGAGGAGGGAGGGTTGGAAGGGGGACAGAGGGGAGAACAGACACGGATCTACCATGTAGGCAAATTATGCCGTTGCTTGGGGCCCCAAATCAGCAGGGGCCCCGCCCCGGCCAGTCACCTACATCACTAACATTGCTCATGCTTGTTAATGTACATTTAACATAAAAATAATTATAGTTATGATGAAAACAATAATTAAAAACGCAATACAAAAACCGGTCGATTTCTGTATCTCCTTACTAAAAATGGACTATTCCATCTTGACATCTTCCGGGTCAGAGGTGAACTCGGTGCTAACGTTTATGGCTAGCTGGTTGTGCTGGGTTACTTGGATAAATCCGTAGCGAACCCCGCTGTTTCAAGCCAAATTAACGCGGCCGGAGGATTTTATTGTGTGTTTTGTGTCCACCACTCGACGGTGAGTCGTTAGTTTTATGTATTTTGGTTACTTTTCATTAAATCTGTTGACTACCTATAGAATCTTGACATCTTCCGGGTCAGAGGTGAACTGGACGCTAACTCTGTGGCTAGCTGGTTGTGCTGGGTTACTTGGATAAATCCGCAGAGAACCCCGCTGTTTCAAGCCAAATTAAAGCGGCCGGAGGATTTTATTGTGTGTTTTGTGTCCACCACTCGACGGTGAGTTGTTAGTTTTATGTATTTTGGTTACTTTTATGTATAAATGCGGTGGCGACACGCCCGTGTATTTGAGATTTAAAAGTGGTGAACAGATTAAGAAGTATTACAGGTAGTCCCCGACTTACGAGCGAGTTCCGTCACAAGGGGGCGCTCGTAAGTCAAAAATTTGTAAGTAGGAACACATAGTAAAAAAAAAATAAAAAAATTTTTTTTTTTTTTTTTTTTTTTTTACTTTTTTTTTTTTTTTTTATAAATGAATACATGTACAGTACTGGACAGTCACCAAGCACTTAGCCTATCCTAACACAGTTTTTAAAGATGAAGGAATAAGTTGAATTGTCTCCCTTTCACATAAAGGGAGCAAGCTCCCTATGGAGCCTGCAGGGAGGAGGGAGACAATTCAACTGATTCCTTCATCTTTAAAAACTGTGTTAGGATAGGCTAAGTGCTTGGTGACTGTACAGTACTGTACATTTATCTATTTATTAAAAATATACAGTATATACAGTATTTTTATTTTTTATTGTTTTTTATTTATTAATAGATAAATGTACAGTACTGTACAGTCACCAAGCACTTAGCCTATCCTAACACAGTTTTTAAAGATGAAGGAATCAGTTGAATTGTCTCCCTCCTCCCTGCAGGCTCCATAGGGAGCTTGCTCCCTTTATGTGAAAGGGAGACAATTCAACTTATTCCTTCATCTTTAAAAACTGTGTTAGGATAGACTAAGTGCTTGGTGACTGTCCAGTACTGTACATGTATTCATTTATAAAAAAAAAAAAAAAAAAAAGTAAAAAAAAAAAAAAAATATATATATATTTTTTTTTTAATGAGATGCATGCTCGTAAGTCCGGGACCTCGTAAGTCAGAGCGCTCGTAAGTCGGGGACTACCTGTAATGTTTTTCTGACTAAATGTTTATCAATTTTTAAGAGTTAATGCTTAATGCAACACACAAAAAAAAACATTTTAGTGTTTCATTAAAGCCTTGAAGAGGGGGGGGGGGAGGTTTGTGTGGCTTTGCTTCAGAGGTCCAGAGTTTTCTTTGAAAGATAAGGGCCCAATCCTTCTCGAAAAACTGGTCTTTGATGGAATGAATGCATATCACCCATCTCACTTCAAGACTTGCAGTTCTTCTGAAAGGGAGTTAGGCAAATAAATAGTTTGTAAAGATGTTGATGAGCACAGCTCAGCAATTAAGGGCAAACTGACCTTGTAGCTGATAGATGAAACAGAAAGCTTTTGGCAGTGCCTGGTACTGTCTTGAAAAACAAAGTTTGATTGCAAACATGTTTGATGGGAGTGAATGAAGTCATGTACTCACAACGGTATAAATAGAGAAGCGCTCGGATAAACAATTCGGAGTCTACCGTGGGTTTTTGATCCAAACGCCCGGTGTGCGCATTGATGACTTTTCTCTCGCTGAACAGAGCGGCTCCCCTGTTCAAAGTGTCAAAGGTGAGAAAATACTGTAATTTGTTACACGTCAATGTCTAAGCTTGTGGGTATTTTAAGTTTTACTGTGGCGAGATTAAACAGACACTTTTAAATCTTAGCAGGAAACTTGTGTGTGTGTTGAACATGTACATCTGAGGTGATTTGTACAACTGTATGTGTTTTTTCCTTTTTCTGTCACAAGACTTCTTTAATAAATATTCATTATTGTTGAGGAAATCTGTGTCTGTTTTCTTCTAAACAAGTGTGCCCACCTTTCACGGACCGACAAAGATGATAAAACATTAACCATTTGGGTTGATCAATAATTTCATAGAACAAGTGGTCTTAGGGATTAAAAGATCATTCTCTTTTTTGTTAATTTCGTGGCCGAATAGAATATATGTACGTAAATTATTAAATAAATCCTTTGATTTTTGTAATTTCATCCTTTTAGGATCATTTTAGTTACTTTTCAGTTGGCAATGTAGTGCAAATATTGCATAACGCTACCGGCTTACCAATTGTCGAATATAAATAGCGGATTAGATAAGCTTCCCCTAATTTTCATAAGACATTTGTGCTTTTGAAATTGTGGACCTAAAAAAATTAATAAGCGTTTTAGAAATTGTGGAACTAATTTTTTGATTAGCGTTGCCCACCACGATGACGAGTACTACAATGACATTGCAGATTCTTTAGCCAAGGAAGGAGCCGACGGAGGTCAGCTGTGGTCCTTTGACCCCTCCTAGTTAATCAAGACTCTGCCAATACAACATACTGTTGAGGTTCTGGCAGTCACACGTGCATAGGCCGCAGCCAGACCTGCCGACAACGCAGTCTGTACGACCTGCACTGACTGACACAGACATCATCCAACTGCAGAAGTTGGACCCTGCTATCAAGGCCATGATGTTGTACCTGACTAACCCTGACATTAATACTCCGTCCAAAGACGAGTTGGATTCTGATCCAGACCTCAGAGTACTCTATCATCTGCGCACGCAGCTGAAACTGATCAAAGGCATCCTAACTTTTGCCCATGGACCGGCGTCCTCACCAGTGTTTGTGGTTCCCCATGGCCACAGGGGGGTGATGCTAGTTCATGCCCATGATCTCCCGTCTGCAGGACACAAAGGAGATGAAGCCACACTGACGGCATTGAAACAAATTGCCTATTGGCCTGGTATGAAAAAGGATGTAAAAGACTACATTGAAGGGTGCCTGGTTTGCGCCCAGTTTCAGCCAACCAGACCACTCCACAGAGCACTACTGCCAAGCAGAGGCATTTCATTTCCATGGTCTGACATCCAGTTTGACTGGGTGGGACCACTCACTAAGAGCTCTAGAGGAAACAAATATTTTCTCACGGTAACCTGTGCATTTACCAAATGGGTAGAATGCCTACCAGCTCCTAACGACACAGCACAAACAACTGCTATTTTGCTAATGAATCATGTATTCTCCAGGTTTGGACTTCCCCTTAGGGTGAACTCAGACCAAGTTACACACTTCACAGGTGAAGTGATGAAAGAACTGTGGAAGACGCTTGGCGTCAAAGCTGATTTTCATATTGGCTACCACCCACAATCTTCAGGACAAGTAGAGAGAGCAAACAGAACGGTGGTGAGTATTTTGAAGAAATACGTAGCTGCAAACCACAAGGACTGGGACGTGAAACTCCCTCTGGTCCTCATGGCCATTAGGGCCACTCCACACACATCAACTGGCATCTCCCTTCGAGATGATGACCGGTCGACAAATGACTCTCCTCTACACCTGTTGTACCAACCAGGCGACGCCACCATGGCAACAGCCTACACCACACAACAATACATGAAAGACTTGAATGTACACCTCAGAAACACCTTTGCTTTTGCCCAGCAAAACCTGGAAAGATCTGCTGAGGGACGCAAGGCGTACTATGACCAGAAGGCTTCTCACGATGAACTCCCAAGTGGGAGACAGAGTCTGGTACTATACGTTCGCCCTTGCAACCGGGAAAGGAGAGTCCGGGACCGGTACTCTCGCCCGCAAACTAATGCCCAGGTGGACGGGACCTAATTTGATAACAGACAAAGTGTCCTCAATTGTCTACGGCATCAAAATCAGCAAAGGTCGCAAACGGCCAATTGTTAAATGGGTACATCGAAATCAGATCAAACCTTTTGAGGCGTTCAATGACTCCGCAAACGACGAAGATCTAACAAACTCACCGACTTCCTAGGAAAATAAGGTCATCCAAACGCAAGATAGTAAATAAACAAAACAGTTTAAACTATACTAGTTGCGAAAAGAAACCGTTCCAACTAGAACTTAGAAACGCTAAGCATAAAACCCACAACAAAAAACTAACCTTAACAACCGTTTAAATCTGCAGGATTTAATTGACATCGGTTATAAAGCTAAGAACTGTTTTTCTTGTGTGTGACACGTTGGAATCTGACGACCAGAGTGAGTTTGACGTAGTGAAACGTTGTTTTTAGTTGCTTAATTGCTACTTTTGTTGTTATTGAAGTTGTTATTGTTTTCTGAAACACTCCCAGCCAAAAAAGGTTTTGATTAATGTTAGTTGAAGACTTAAATTGATTTAACTAAACCAACATGCTGTTCATTTTGTTAAAGATCTCAATCTTTGAAGAGTCATGGTAGATTAATACCACTTAAGGTACTATAATCTGCATTGATCTCCCAATCATTTAGGTAGAACCAATTAGATCGTTTCTATTCTAGATCTATTCATTTTGATGAGTCTCGCCATAGACTTCAAAATTTATAGGGAATACCTAATCTTGCGTTGTTCATCTAAAAGGCCAACAGACATTTAGACCAAACTACAGGTAGTCCCCGATTTACGAGCGCTCTGATCTGCGAGGTTCCAGACTTACGAGCTGCACATTTTTGGAAAAAACGAAAAAAATACTGAGTTTTCATGTGTTTTTTCACTTCAGTTAGCAAGTTAAGCATATAAACACACGTTTCCGATCATTTTTATGCACTCAAAAGTAGTTTTTAGATGTAAATAGAGTGTTTTTAGGTGCGCTAGCGAAAACCGTTCCAATTTACGAGCGGATTTCCGGATTTACGAGCGAAATGGCGGCCGTTCCAAATTACGAGATTTCCGGTTTACGAGCGCCTCGTTGTAACGGATCTCGCTCGTAAATCGGGGACTACCTGTATATTACATTTTTCTATTTTAGTTTAACCTAAACTAAGTAATGAATGGAGGAATAGTTTGAAAGAAGAGGCCTTCGTTACAGAAGCCCTCCAAAAATTATATAGGTATAGATCCCTACATCTGATTTTTACAGCATTGATCCACCCCTTAATTGGTAATTGTAGCTGATCTAATCCATGATAGCTTACATACCAGGTGCATATAGGTAGGGCATAATGTAAAATCCCAGTCATAAGCCCACCTAAAACCACATACTCGCATGACACATAGAACCAGGGTGGCACCAACTGGAAGCCATCCAGCCCGCAACCTTCAATGTGGGGACCTGCTACTCCAACGTTGGTCTTCAACCTTCATCCAAAGGTCGCCTCCTCTGCGTCAATCGAGGGATCCCCTCTACATGCTGATTAAAAAAACATTCTTGCTGATGAAATCAATAACCCCAATCGTTGTGGAATTACCGCTGTGGATTATAAGACTTTGTTTCCAAGGGATCACAGACTCAGTTTTCCGTGGGTTAACAGACTATGTTTTCCAAAGGATTGAAAGCTTACCGCAATGGGATTACTTATGAACAGTATGGAATTTCCAAAAACATTATGGGAGTATAATTTTGATTTTTTTTTCTCTATACTTGCTGGATTACATAGAGGTCAGAGACATTCGGTGGTATCCTTTCATGTTGGAACTCCTCTCCAAGGACAGGCGATGACTTCCAAAAAGGGGGACTGTAGCAATACAGCACTCTCATGTCCGTATTGGATTTAGGCCTCTTCACATCTCTCTGAAACTCTTGAGTGTTACACTTTTCTTGAGCTCTGAAGAAGACAAGTGGACACTATTTTTGTTACAATTATTTTGAATTAATGGACACCAATCACGCCTTGGGATTCCCTCAGAGGAGCTGCTCCAAGTGGCTGGGGAGAGGGAAGTCTGGGCCTCCCTACTTAGGTTGCTACCCCCGCGACCCAACCCCGGATAAGCGGAATAAGATGGATGGATGGATGGATGGACACCAATCAATCAGAAAGAACTTTCTTTTAATGTGTGTTAATTCAGAATTGATCAACAGTATACTTTTGTCATTTAATGGTGATCTGTTACTTGCATGAGTTTGACCCTTCTGCTGGTTTATTTCTGCAGAACAAGCAGGCTTTGAATCTAAGGCACAAGTTCAGGGTAAACTTTTAACTTGCAGCTTCTTTTGTGTTGTCTGTTAAGTAGCCATAATATTCTCTGTGCTCACACGCGGCCATCTGGCCGATTCTATAAACAAGTTTTCCTACTGTCCTTCAGAGATCTTCCACTATGGGAATGAAAATTCCCTCCTTTATTTTGTTAAACCAGCCAGTAGCCATTCAGGAGGTGGGCAGACTCCGCCCTCCATATAAAGTCTTACTTCCGTTTTGACTTTAGTGCAAAGAGGAACCACTAACTCAACAACTGGTTTTCTCCTCTGGAAAAGCTGGTGAACGTGCTGGTCATTGTGTCAATTAGACCTACGTTCTCAGCAGAGTCACAATAAAGCCTTGCTGTGCCTCATTCACTCATTTCTGAAAGAATTAGTTTTCTGGGAGTTTTATTTTGAAAGCTCAGTCAGGAGCTGGCCCTGTTCCTATTGAGAGAAGCGCTCTTTTTGCTCGTCTGAATCAGTACACACGCGCGGAAGTCATTTGGACGTGAACTGGACAACACAGTCCGTTAGTGTCCACAAAACTTCAACTCTTATCTCCAGAGACGTGTCGTCAACAGGTAACGAGGCGTTGATTGTGTTCTGAACGTGTGAGAAGTCCAGCTGAACTCGTGTTGGGAAAGTGTCACTCTGTCATTTCAAAATAATTAACTTCCGTTAAACTTAGCTTTCATTTAATCCTATTTTCTTCCTCCTTATTCTTATTTTTGTAAGCCATTAATCTGTTAAGTAAATGTGCCAACAGGAGTTAGACTCTAACTGTCTGTTTGTTTAATTTGAATTTTTGTCTACAGTACAGTAGTTATTAAATCAGAACTAATCTCGATACAATGTTTAATGTACTTTTATGATTGTCTCAATAAAAGGTCTATCTTTGGTGGATCAACATAAGTTGACGTCTCTCGTGAAATTACATTTGTCTAGTCACATCAAAGCAATTTAAGCCGGAAAAAGGGTGAACTCGCGAATGAATTTGGGTCAGATCAAGTCTGCTCCAACTTCTTCTGGAATATTGTGCTGGTCAAAGCTGACAAGTATAATATCCCTTAAATATAATTGGCACTGCTCGGTGTTCAGTTACACAGGAATGAGCACAAAAATGTGGAAATTATCTGAAGAAAATCTAAAATTAGAAAAAAAGATTCAGCTGAAAAGTAGCTAAAATAGCAGAAAGAAGCATCACCAGAATGAAGTTGAGAGAGCACATTTTTGCTGAATTAGGCTGACGTTTTTTGAAATAAGAGCATTAAATGTGGAATTAGCTTAAAAAGCTAAAATTAGCATAGACACAGCTAAATAGTAGCAGAAAAAGCTGAAACGCAGAAATAAGCTATACAGTATATTACAAAGGAGGGGTTCATCATATCTGGCTCGTTTCACCTTGAATTCAGCAAGCGTTGTGTTCTTGTGTTTCCCGTCTCTATGCAGCTTCATGAATTGTTCCTTAAGTTTTGCCGG
The DNA here is from genome assembly GCA_038048925.1 of Garcialebias charrua. Taxonomy (NCBI): domain Eukaryota; kingdom Metazoa; phylum Chordata; class Actinopteri; order Cyprinodontiformes; family Rivulidae; genus Garcialebias; species Garcialebias charrua. Next base: position 14,479 of record JBBPBX010011790.1, read on the forward strand.
TGCAAGAGTTGCTCAACTTCGCATTACATATCACGCAGATCAGACGCTGACTTCATCCCGTTCCGTGACACACGTGAATCCATGTTGGACATATTCGTCCAACCACTTTCTTTTTTTTGCCCGACATATTTACCATAGTTTGTAAACACACGCCATACAACTACGACACGACATGCGCACGTTATATTTCCGCATCAGTACTGAATCTGCAGCCGTCACCAATGTTGCCAGATTGGGCGGTTTTCCTTCTGACTTTTGCGGGTAGAGAGTGCTTTGGGCGGGTGGGACTCTATCTGGCAACACCGGTCAAACCGGTGTTTACACAAGTGTGTCTTTAAATCCTGGGCAGAGGCTCCGCCAAACTCTTGAGACCGGCTCATCGAACCCCTGGGGTTCGATCGAACCCAGGTTAAGAATCACTGATCTAGACGTCATCTCTTTCAGGGAAGACCCTGCATTTTTCAACAAGATAATGCCAGACCACATTCTGCAGCAATCACAACATCATGGCTACGTAGGAGAAGGATCTGGTACTGAAATGTCCAGCCTGCAGTCCAGATCTTTCACCTAGAGCAGTGGTTCCCAAACTTTTTTCAGTTCTGTACCCCTTCAGACATCTGACCTCAAGCCAAGTACCCCCTAATTACACGGCCTTTAAAATGTGTTTGTAAACACTGCACCCATCAAATAAAAATAATATGCAACTGTTATTTACCACCAAATGATGTTTATTAGTAAATGTTAGTATTAATAAACAACACATTTATTTTATAATCTATGAATTATCCAAAAATTTAGCCTGTGTAGAATGAATAATTTGCTAAATATTTTTATGGTGGGATAACGAAGTTATTCAACAGTGTATTTAGTTAAACTCACCACAGCTTTAATGAGAAGGATGTGCTTGGAAAGATGCGCACAACTCTGCAATGTTTGGTTTAATTTGAGACAGTCTGAGTCTTAAATCGTTTTCAACACAAAGTCTTGCTCTGTATTTTGTTTTCATATTTGTCAGAGCTGAGAATCCACTTTCACACAAGTATGTTGTAGCAAAGGGCATCAAAGTCTTTACAGCACGTTTGGCTAACTCAGGCTGTTCTGTGGCCAGTCCGATCCAGAAATCAGGCAGTGGCTTCTGGTTGAATTCAACTTTTAGGGATCCATCTGTTGCTATTTCAATGAGACTCTCCTGTTCTGCTGTTGGTAAAGCTTCGGGCATAGAGCTGAACGGGTGTCGTATCCAACTATCTGATCCATCAGATTCAGGGAAGTACCGGCGTAACTGGGAAGCCAGCTCACCAAGATGTGCAGTAATGTCACGTTTCACACTCGTACTCAATGGAAGTTCATTTCCACACACAAAGTCATGTAGCAACGGAAAAACTTCTGTTTTGTTGTTGTCCATGCAGTTTTTCCAGAGGTTTAACTTCTTTATCATGGCTTCAACTTTATCTTGGACATTAAATACAGTTGCTGAAACTCCTTGTAAGCCTAGATTTAGTTCATTCAGGCGGGAAAATATATCACACAGATACGCCAGGCTTGTGAGAAACTCTTCATCATGCAAGTGCTCAGACAGTTGAAAATGATGATCACTAAAAAAAATCTTAAGTTCATCTCTAAGTTCAAAGAAACGTGTCATTACTTTGCCTCTAGACAGCCAGCGTACCTCTGTGTGTAGTAATAATGTCTCATGCTCACTGCCCATTTCACTGCATAATGCAGTAAATATGCGAGAGTTCAGGGGCCTGGCTTTCACAAAGTTCACCATTTTCACTGTTGTGTCCAAAACATTTTTCAGGCCAACAGGCATTCCCTTTGCAGCAAGAGCTTCTCTGTGGATGCTACAATGGACCCAAGTCGCATCAGGAGCAGCTGCTTGCACCCGTGTTACTACACCACTGTGCCTCCCTGTCATGGCCTTTGCACCATCAGTACAGATGCCAACACATTTTGTCCACATTAGCCCATGTGCATTTACAAAGTTGTCCAGCATTTTGAAAATTTCCTCTGCAGTTGTCCTTGTTTCAAGAGGTTTACAGAAGAGCATGTCCTCGTTAATTGTCCCTTCATGAATGTATCGCACGTACACAAGGAGATGTGCCAGTCCAGCCACATCAGTTGACTCATCCAGCTGTAGTGCATAAAATTCGCTTGCTCGTATGCGCTGTAATAACTGTTTTAAGACATTCTCTGCCATTTCAGAAATGCGCCGAGAGACTGTGTTATTTGATGAAGGCATTGTTTGTATCGTTTTTTTAGCCTTTTCTCCCAGCATTGTCCCAACCATATCTGAGGCGGCAGGTAATATCAAGTCCTCCACAATAGTGTGTGGTTTGCTGGTTTTAGCCACTCTGTAACTCACCATAAAAGATGCTCTTAGTCCGTTCTTGGAATCAATATCGTTCTCTCTTAAGCAGCTCTTACTGGTAGAAAGTGATCTCAATTGGTGCTCAAAATATTCCCGCGGCTTGTTTTTCAAATGGGCATGTTTTGTTTCTAGATGTCTTCATTGAGTTATGAGATAACACTTTTGCACAAACAACACACTGTGGCTGAGTAAATCTACCTGTATTAGTAGATGTGAATCCCAAAGCAATGTAGCTTTCATCATATTTGCGCCTTTTTGTTTCTCTGTTCGAGGCGACGGGCTTCCCCACACCACAAGGATCCATATCCCGCACAGACCGCTCCACATCCGAACACTCGTCACTGTCCATGGCCATGCAGCTAGCAGGTTGGCTAGCAGGGCTAGCAAGATGCACTGCTAACATCTTGGTTTGATGAATCTCTTCTATTTGAAGAATTGTTTGGAGCGTTGTTGCTGGCAGGTTCACCTCCTGCAGTAGGCTGGCTGGTGATAGCTGTCGGTGTCTTTCTGGATTCGCATATTTTCTTTTTTAACCATCTATCCATCTTTTCTCAGCTCCGACAAGAAGTTGAGTGAAGGCTGCTTTGATCGACAGGTGTCCCATCAGCGAGTCACGCCTATTTTCACACCCTTCCACGTTGCCAGTGCAATGATTTTGCTGAACACTAGATGGCAGCATATACAAGCCCAAAACCAGAAAAGTTGGCACGTTGTGGAAATCGCAAATAAAAACAGAATACAATGACTTGCAAATCTTTTTCAACCTATATTCAATTGAACACACTGCAAAGACCACATACTTAACGTTCGAACTGGTAAACTTTGTTATTTTTTGCAATTATTAGCTCATTTGGAATTTGATGCCTGCAACATGTTTCAAAAAAGCTGGCACAAGTGACAAAGAAGACAGAGAAATTTGAGGAATGCTCATCAAACACTTATTTGGAATATCCCACAGGTGAACATGCAAATTGGGAACAGGTGGGTGCCATGATTGGGTATAAAAGCAGCTTCCTTGACATGCTCAGTCATCCACATAGAAGGATGGGGCGAGGGTCACCACTCTGTGAACAAATGCGTGGGCAAATTGTCGAACAGTTCAAGAACAACTTTTCTCAACGAGCTATTGCAAGGAATTTAGGAATTTCACCATCTACGGTCCGTAATATCATCAAAAGGTTCAGAGAATCTGGAGAAATCACTACACGTAAGGGGCAAGGCCGAAAACCAACATTGAATGCCCGTGACCTTCGATCCCTCAGGCGGTACTGCATCAAAAACCGACATCAGTGTGTAAAAGATATCACCACATGGGCTCAGGAATACTTCAGAAAACCACTGTCAGTAACTACAGTTCGTCGCTACATCTGTAAGTGCAAGTTAAAGCTCTACTATGCAAAGCAAAAGCCATTCATCAACAAGATCCAGAAACGCCGCCGGCTTTGCTGGGCCCGAGCTCATCTGAGATGGACTGATGCAAAGTGGAAAAGTGTTCTGTGGTCTGATGAGTCCACATTTCAAATTGTCTTTGGAAACTGTGGACGTCGTGTCTTACGGACCAAAGAGGAAAAGAACCATCAGGACTGTTATAGGCGCAAAGTTCAAAAGCCAGCATCTGTGATGGTATGGGGGTGCATTAGTGCCCAAGGCATGGGTAACTTACACATCTGTGAAGGCACCATTAATGCTGAAAGGTACATACAGGTTTTGGAGCAACATATGCTGCCATCCAAGCGACGTCTTTTTCATGGACGCCCCAGCTTATTTCAGCAAGACAATGCCAAGCCACATTCTGCACGTGTTACAACAGCGTGGCTTCGTAGCAAAAGAGTGCGGGTCCTCCCCTGGCCTGCCTGCAGTCCAGACCTGTCCCCCATTGAAAATGTGTGGCGCATTATGAAACGTAAAATACGACAACGGAGACCCCGGACTGTTGAACAACTTAAGCTGTACATCAAGCAAGAATGGGGAAGAATTCCACCTGAAAAGCTTCAAAAATTGGTCTCCTCAGTTCCCAAACGTTTACTGAGTGTTGTTAAAAGGAAAGGCGATGTAACACAGTGGTAAATATGTCCCTGTGCCAACTTTTTTGCAATGTGTTGCTGCCATTGAATTCTAAGTTAATGGTTATTTGCAAAACAAAATAAAGTTTCTCCGTTCGAACATTAAATATATTGTCTTTGCATTCTATTCAGTTGAATATGGGTTGAAAAAGATTTGCAAGTCATTGTATTCTGTTTTTATTTGCGATTTGCACAACGTGCCAACTTTTCTGGTTTTGGGCTTGTACATGTGTATTATTTGAAGGCACTTCAGTCTTTTTTCACTTTATGTTACGCTGGTACTTCCCTGAATCTTTTTTTTTTTTTTTTCAAATTTTCTCGCGTACCCCTTAAGTCCCTCCTGCGTACCCCCAGTGGTACGAGTACCCCACTTTGGGAACCACTGACCTAGAGAGAACATTTGGTGCATCATAAAGAGGAAGGTGCAACAAAGAAGGCCCAAGACGATTGAACAGTAAGAGGCCTGTATTAGACATGAATGGGAAAGCATTCCTATTTCTAAACTTGAGAAACTCTCTGTCCTCAGATGTATGTTGAGTGCTGTAAGAAGAAGGGGGGATGCCACACAGTGGTAAAAATGGACTTCTCCCAACTTTTTTGGGATTTGTTGACGCCATGAAATTTTGAAACATATTTTCCCCTTAAAATTATACATTCTTACCGTTTAAACTTTTGATCTGTGATTTGTGTTCTATTCTGAATAAAATATTAGATGTTGGCACCTCCACATCATTGCATTCAGTTTTTATTCACAATTTTTTTAGTGTCCCAACTTTTTTGGAATCCGGTTTGTACAACAATCAAATGTTTTAGGTCAGATGGCTAACTTGCTACTCACAGAAACTGTCTCAGGACCAAAGTGGTTCAGAAAAGGGTCTATCTGTTGTCTAACAGTTTAGTTTTTACGAGATAAACATGTACAGACAGAATATTAATTTTAGCCTAGTGATAGACAGTTTCCTGACTTCAATCTTCTAGTGTTTCTAACTACCGATACATAAAATTTTCTGTTTAATTTTTTTTTCAGTTTGAACTTTTTTATGTATTAAAATCTGTAAGTCCTTGGAGATCATCAGACTCCGGATTTCCATGACTTCACTCAAACTATTCTATGTCTGTCTTGGATAATAAAAAAAAAAATCATTGTATCGAGCGAGTCTCAGCCTTTGTTCTAATCTAAGCCTGATTCTTTGTTGCTTAGCACTTGTGTTTCTGCTGCATCTTATCACCCCATGTTGTTAGGCAAGAAAGAAACAACACTCTCCTGTTGTCCTTCTGCCGAACAGGTCGGATTAGGAGGTGGAACAGAAAAAAAATACTAACGATGTGGCTTGATCTCATGACTCAACTTTAAACTGAAAATAAAGGATTTAAACACAGCATAAAGTGAGCCCCTGAGACGCTTGTTTGATTGCAACATGAAATATATTTTAGATAAGTACACTCTTAACAAACCTAAAGACTGCTGATTATCTGATTGCTGACACTTAAGGATGATTATCTGCAAACTTAAAGTGTGTTAACCCTAAAATAATAACAGGGCTGCATTGTTCAGCTACTACCAGGCTTAAGGATCAAAAATAATTTGTTCATGCACTTTGCAAACAATAATAGTGGCTTCAAACAGGCTAAACCGACTCGGTTTGTTCCAAAAGTCTTGAGCGATCAAACATTGGACGCCAGAGCAGTGAAACGGCTGAAACTGATTGAAAATATCCTGATGCATGCTCAATAATCCCTGTAGAAAAATCTAAAAATATAAAGTCATGTCCTCTGGATGGGTTTAAAAAAAATTAAAAAAATAGAACTGTTTAGTTTAGTTAAGTCATCCGGGAGGGACTCGGAGTAGAGCCGCTGCTTCTCCACATCGAGAGGAGCCAGTTGAGGTGGCTCGGGCATCTGGTTAGGATGCCTCCTGGACGCCTCCCTGGTGAGGTGTTCCGGGCATGTCCCACCGGGAGGAGACCCAGAGGAAGACCCAGGACACGCTGGAGGGACTATGTTTCTCGGCTGGCCTGGGAACGCCTTGGGATTCCCCCGGAGGAGCTGCTCCAAGTGGCTGGGGAGAGGGAAGTCTGGGCCTCCCTACTTAGGCTGCTACCCCCGCGACCCGACCCCGGATAAGCGGAAGAAGATGGATGGATGGATGGATGTTTAGTCTTTCAGACCCCCGTGACCCAAAATGGAAGAAGCGGGTAAAGATAATGGATGGATGGATGTTTAGTCTTTCATCCAAAAGACTTCTTCAGTCTGAGGAGCTGTAATTAGCTCACTATACATTACTACATTCTCATAGTGGATCAACCAGTTTATTGTTGACAGTCAAAACTAGCCATTCACATGCTAAAGAAGGACTATCAGCCTAACACTGGCTCGTTAGCACCCTGTTGACTATTCACAGAGGGCTGAGTGATACATTGAATTGATAAAGCTTCTCGGATGAGAAGCGAAACGTCTTCTGTTACAAATAAAGTCCAGTTGATCTTGTATTGAACGCCTTTTTGATTTATCATGTCCTGGACGACTGAGAATCTTCACCAGCATACTAGCAATAACGGCATTGTAAGAGGGGGACAGTTGAACACGGAGGCCTCCTCCCCTGTTTCATTAAACAGGGGTGGAGGCCTCCGTGTTGAAACCCTCCATCATTATGGTTGGTTTCTTTTCACAAAGATGGCCTCCTTTACTCCTCTTTAGAACCATCGTTCCTCTCTATCAAGGATGTGAACATCTTCATCCCTGAAAGAGTGACCGCTGGCTTGGAGATGAGTGTAGACTGCAGAGTCCTGACCTGATGATGTTGATCTTCTGTGCTGGGCCATCCTTTTGGCCAGTGGCTGTTTAGTTTCCCCGATGTAAGACTGATCACAGCCCTTCTGACTAGGGCTGAACGATTTTGGAAAATAATCTAATTGCGATTATTTTTCTATTAATTGCGATTGCGATTTAAAATGCGATTATTTTTTTTAAATACCTTCTCAAGTATTTTTCAACAAACAGAAGCAATAAATTAATCTGTTTTATAATAAACAATGTCAGATTTATTTAAAGCAGAGATTACAATAAAGCAAACAAATCTATGCCTTTTCTTTTCACCATTTCTATTTTTTCTTGTTTCATAAACATAATAGTAAACATGTTAAGTGAATTTCCTAACTACTGTCTGAACTTCACATGACAGTTAATAAATAAATGTAAAAAATTAGATATAATTTTTTTTTAAACTTACTGCTTTCCAGCCAGTAACATCTAAAATAAAGTGCAAAAAACAGAGAATCTGCTTTAACCAACTCGTTCTGGGAATTCAAACTCAGTGAACACTAAATAAACTAGTATCTGTTCTTATTAAATCTTTTAGATGTAAAAAAAAAAAAAAGGAACAACTCTTGGAACAATAATGTAAACATTATAGTCAGTCAGTCACAGCAAGATGCAGAGCCTTGTGAACAGACTCCAACACCTCAGGTTGCCAGGTTAGGATAAGGGAGTGTGCATAACAGTCACCTGACAGCACCTGAAATGGTTTTAAGCTGCTCTAGCACCCTGGCAATCCTTTGGATCCCCATCTTGTTGGACATTCAGTGATGAGGCTGTGTCCAGAAAGTTTGAGATCCCTCTTCAGTCATTGCTGCCTTCTTCCAACTGTGGGAGAGACACTGCCATCCTTTAGTACATGTCCTGTAATACAAAATAAAAAATAAATACACACATTCACATCCTCCACTCTCACTTGTGCAAAAATTGAGGACCTGAAAAATCTTGTTAGTTAAAAACAATGTAGAGGTTTTAGCTTTTCCCAGTTTATCAATGTTAAGAGAATGCAAAACGTGATAACTAAATAGCTTCACATTACTGAACATAATAATTAACATTTTTATTTAAAACATTGTCCAAGGATAATATAATAGTCGTGACAGGTTTGGTAATACACGTAATGAGAAAATGCATCACCTCATCTAAATAGCTATGCTAAAGCTAAGATAACAACACCACCACCACTAGTTTTTAAAAAATCAGCTTGCGCAAAACATGTTTTACTGGTTCTGTATTAATTCATATCACTAACGACACAACTGTTTTTTTTAAATCAGATAATTAATGAGCTTTTTCACGAAGAACTTTAGCTTGCAGAGCTAGCTGCTAACAGGGCACCGTCAACAGCTCGTGCTCTGTTTATCTTCCGCTGTCTCGTGTTTCAGCCTCTAAGATCAGATACATGTTTAAATGAGCTAACTTACCTGAATTTATAACTTTTATGACTTCTGTCCAGCCTTAAGCAACTGTGTTGGAGCGCACGGTCTCCTCCTCTCTGCTCTGCTCTGTTTTGCTCCGCTCAGCTGCGCGCGGCCAGAGCGGCTCACTCCCAAGTCACGTGACCAGTCAAATCGCAGCCCGTGCGATTAGTGAATCGCGTTTTAACATATCGCGAGATAATCGCAAATGCGATTAATCGTGCAGCTTTACTTCTGACATTGAATAGCATACACAATATTACTCTGTTTGTGTCGGGGGACTGGATCTTTGGGATGAACCAGTCTTTGCCGTAATGTATTTTGGGGTTTAAAAGCCACTGGGACATTGTGTTCAGAAAATAAACATCTCAGTTTCTCTGATGCTCTTGCAATATACGGAATAACTACTGGTCTGCGTCTGGGTTCCTCATTTTCACCTGATGACTGGTTGGAGTCCTGTTTGGGTTTCTTCTCTGCTTTCAGGAAGACCCAGTTAGGATTTCCACATTTCTGTAGAGCCTGTCTTGTGTAGGATTTCTCCTTCTGCCTGGCTCCTGAGTTAGTGGAGACGCTGTTTGCTCTGTAGTAAAGAGTCTTGATGACTCCTAACTTGTGCTCCAGAGGGTGATAAGAGTCAAACTGTAAATACTGGTCTGTGTGGTGGGTTTGCGGTACACCTAAGGGTCGAGATGGTGTAGAGGTAGGGCAGCCGGCTCAGGACCGGAAGGTCCCAGGTTTGATCTCCGGTCATTGCATACCTCGTTGTGTCCCTGGGCAAGACACTTAACCCCGAGTTGCTCTCGGTAGGACTGGCTGGCGCCTTGCATGGCAGCCTACCGCTACCGATGTATGAATGTGTGTATGAATGGGTGGATGGTTGGTACTGTCAAGCGCTTTGGGGCCCTTCATAAGGGGCTGGAAAGCCCTAGATAAGTAAGCTCCATTTACCATTTACCTCAGTTTGCAAATGTCTTCTATCAGAAACTGATAACTCGCTGTCCAAGAAAGCCAGCCTGCCATTAATTTTTTTTACATCTTCTCATGTGAACTTGATATATTTATCCACAGAGTTGATGTGATCAGTAAAATGTTGGACTTATTGTATTTCACCCTGATTTATTACTAAATCTGAAGTCTGATTCTAAGTACATGTACAGTATATTCATTCAACCTTTATTAACCTTTACAGGGAGTCCCCGACTTACAAACGAGTTCCGGACCTAAGGACCGTTCATAGGTCGATTTTGCCATAAGTCGGAACCCATAGCACATGTCGTTCGTAAGTCCGGATTTTTGCCGTAAGTCACGGCAATGACCGCTAACGCAGCGGCACTCACCCGTTTATCGGCATGAGACTGAACAAGCGTACATACTGGTCCATAAACATGCACAGAACTTTATTTACGAACACTTTGCTAACACATTACACCACACATTCATCCATAAACACATACCTGTACAGTATTTACTGTACAACAGTACTGTTCTGCACAGCACGTTCAATAAATTAAAAAAACTATAAAACAAAGTGCCTTAGTGTACAATCCAGGAACTTAAAAAAGGTACAGTATTTTTCAGCACAGAAAATGCATAGAAAATAAAATTATCTTGCTTTGATTGAATAAAAAAGTCACATCCATGACAAACAGGTTCCAACCATCAGGAGTAAGTCACACCCATCAGAAACCGTGTTCAACCATCAGGAGTAAGTCACACCCATCAGAAACCATGTTCAACCATCAGGAGCAAGTCACACCCATGAGAAACAGTGTTCAATGCCAGCCTTTGCTCCTTCTCTTTCCTTTTTAAGTACACTTTAGAACAACACTCACCAACAGTACATTTGGGGACGGGGGTGTGTGTGTCGGGGTCTTGATTTGTTAATTTCAATTTTATTTATTCATGAATTTATGTATTTATATA
>JBBPBX010011790.1:29477-41733 GCA_038048925.1 Garcialebias charrua
ACACACACACACACACACACACACACACACACCATTTTCTTTGCTCTCCGCCAGTCTCTTGTCATTATGTCTTGATTTTAGCCTGCTCTGACATCCTGGTTTAGATTTATTTTATTGGCCTGTCTGCCCTTTCTGCTTAGAACGCCCTGACTGATCTGTGAAGAGCTTAAATGAGTCCCTGAGCTTCATTAAATATTTATTATGATAACACTGCAAGTATTGATTATGTGCATTTTAGCTTTATAGGGATTTCAGCATGTGACCTTGCTAGATCAGCAGAATGCTTGTACCTAGCAGTCACCACAGCGACAGTTTTTGAATCTAAATAAACAAGTACTTTTCTTTGTTTTTATATTTTGTATCACCTGATTCGTGTTAGTTTAAATTGCAGTTGAGGTTTGTTACTGTGTTTTAATGATGATGATTTAAAATTGCTGTAGTAACTGATTTTTTTCCCATACTGTCGTGGTCTTCTGAGCAGAGCAGCATCACCACATTTCACAGAGGTTCGAGCATCCGATGGAAGATTTATTCCTCTGGTGAGCACTCAAACACGGACAGATTGGGAGAGGGTGGAGCAGAGCGGCTCGTTCAGCTGTCAAGGTAAGCTGTGTCATCAGTTTTGGGTGAGAATGGGTCACCTGTTTCTGCCTCTCATGACTTATAGGCATCTGTCAAAATCCTAATTATTTCTCTAAGGTGGACTTCAAAAGGAAGTTGGGGAGCTCCAGGTGTTGTAAGCAGAAACGGACAAAGACATGAACCTTATATCTTTGAAGGTACCCTGCTCAAAGCAAAAAGCATCAAACAAACTTTACTACATATATAATAATAAACTGAAGGTTTTTGATTGAATATTATTTTCTCTTCTCAAGCATTTTGTTATGTGCTGTTTTAGTCAATGTCAATATAAATTACATTTTGTATATATATATATAATATATATATATATATATATATATAATAATAATAATAATAATTGTCTAATCTTGTCATCTGCGTATGTTTCCCATACACAGACGAAATTCGTCTCTGCATTTAACCCAACCACCTACCAGGCGGTGCAGTGAGCAGCCATAGAAGGCGCTCGGGGAGCTGGAGAAATAGGTGTGCACTCATAGACACCCCAAGATGTGTAGTGGCCGGGACGCGAACCCGCGTCCTTCGGGTCCCAAGTCAAACGCCCTAACCACTACACCATCTTATATATATATATATAAATATATATACATACATGTATACATACATATATACAGTATATATAGAGGAAGATGATGTCACAGTGTGGTCATGTGGAGCCATGTTGGACCCACGCAGGAGCAGGGAGGGGGAGGAGGGTACAAGGGAGAGGACGGCGGGGCTGCTGCTGAGGAAGCTGTTGGACTGAGGATTCGCTGAGGTCTCTCACCGCCGGTGGCTGGAGGTGGAACCTGAAACACAACGAGACCAACATCGGTTCCATAATGAAAGAAACAAGCTTCTTTGTGTAACCAGGGTAATTTTTCCAATTCTATTAGAATAATTATTAATTAATAATTATTTATTACTGATGGTATTTTCCCCTTACATTTTATTTTTTATGGTTAAAATTAGGTTCCCAAGAATTAATTTTCTTAAAGAATTATTGCCATCTCTTTTTTTTACCTTTTACCTGCTTCTTCCATTTTGGGTCACTGGGGTTGCCGGTGCGCATGTCCAGCAATCATTGTGCGAGGGGCGGGGTGCACCCTGGACAGGTTGCAAGTCCATCACAGGGCTTTTCATTAATTTAAAAAGTTTATTTGGAAAAAGTAATTTCCTTAAAGGTGCTATGTGCAACTTTCTGTAGAGCACAAAACTTAGAAATATTTTCCAACAGGCCGGGTCACTCTGTGTGACAAGCAAGGGGACTATAGTTTTTTTTCAGAGATTACTTTGTCTAACACCAGTCTGTCAGTAGATAGTGACAGAGTGAAGAAATATGTTAAAAATATATTGTTAGAAAAGTTACAGACTGCACTACAAATTTACATAGTGCAGCTTAAGTAAAAAGAAAACAAGCAAGAACAAACACCATTCACCAGTCAAACAGACCAGTATGGTATTTACAGTTTGACTCCCATCACCCTCTGGAGCACAAGTTAGGAGTCATCAGGACTCTATCACAGAGCAGACAGCGTCCCCACTAACTCAGGAGCCAGACAGAAGGAGAAATCACACACAAAACAGGCTCTAGAGAAATGTGGATATCCTAACTGGGCCTTCCTGAAAGCAGAGAAGAAACCCAAACAGGACTCCAGCCAGCCATCAGGTGAAAAGAAGGAACCCAGACCCAGACCAGTGGTCATTCCATATGTTGCGGGAGTTTCAGAGACATTGAGACGTTTATTTTCTAAACACAACGTCCCAGTGGCTTTTAAACCCCAAAATACATTAAAGACTGGTTCATCCCAAAGATCCAGTCCCCCGGCACAAACAGAGTAATATTGTGTATGCTGTTCAGTGTCAGGAGGGTGATCAGTCTTACATCGGGGAAACTAAACAGCCACTGGCCAAAAGGATGGACCAGCACAGAAGATCAACATCATCAGGTCAGGACTCTGTGGTCTACACTCATCTCCAGGTCAGAGGTCACTCTTTCAGGGATGAAGATGTTCACATCCTTGATAGAGAGGAACAATGGTTTGAGAGAGGAGTAAAGGAGGCCATCTTTGTGAAAAGAAACCGTCCATCATTAAACAGAGGTGGAGGCCTCCGGGTTCAACTGTCCCCCTCTTACAATGCTGTTATTGCTAGTATCACTCAGCCCTCTGTGAATAGCAAACAACCATCAGGGTGCTAACGATCCATCGTTAGGCTGATGGTCCTCCTTGATCATGTGAGCAGCTGGTTTTGGCTGTCAGAAGCAAACTGGTTGATCCACTGTGGGAGGGTGCTATTTATAAGACTGAGCTGAACCCAGCACCTCAGACTGAAGAAGTCTTCCAGAAGAAAGACGAAACGTTTCTACATTTTTTTGTTTGTTTTGTTTTTGAATGTCCAGAGGACCAGAATTAACTTTTTTGATTTTTCTACCTGGATTATTGAGCATGCATCAGGGTATTATTCATTGTGTTTGTTCTTGCATGGTTTCATTATCCCGTGACTGGTATTTCATAATCACCTGACTGGTAGCAGTAGTCTGTGTCTCATTAAGTCAGCTGGTGTTCATCAGGCAAGGTAGGAGAGTTGGCTCACGGTTGGTAGAAGGAGGACGTGGCAGTGAGTTGGCTGGCTCATAGCAAAGTGACTCAGCTCAAAAAAAATATTTAAAATACAATCTACTGGCGGTAAGGCATAATCTGAATTGTGAATGAACCAGAATGACTAGTAGTGGTGGGTTGTCTGATGAGGAAGAAATGAACTGGACACCTGTAAATGTAAAGAAAAAAGGTGGAAGGAGAGACAGGGTGGATATTCAAGTGGTGGGAAATAAGAAAGCATTATAAAATGATCTAAAAAAGATGTCTGGTCCTTTGGACATTCAAAAAATAAAACAAAATAAAGCAAAACATTGTAGAAAGCAGAGAAGAAACCCAAACAGGACTCCAGCCAGCCATCAGGTGAAAAGAAGGAACCCAGACCCAGACCAGTGGTCATTCCGTATGTTGCGGGAGGCCATCTCTGGTCGAAAACAAGGACAACAGGAGACCCCCCATGAAGACTGTGATAGTTCTATAATATCATCTTTGAGCATTGCATCAATCTGTTCTTTTATTATCTGCCGCTTTGTGAAAGAAAAATTAATTTCCTTATTGTTGTTTTATTCCTTTACTGCTTTATTGCTTATAAAACATGTTGTTTGAACTGCTGAACTTTCCTGCCTTCACAATGAGCAGAAGTGCTTTCCCTCCTCTCTTGCATTTCTTGAATGTCCTGTTGCTGCATGCCTGCAGGAGCTGATAAGACAAGACAAACTGCCTGTAGTTAGGACTGAGCACACCATCTGTCAAAAAAGGAACCGCACCCTAACTGAAACCTCCCTGTTCTGAGAAATGTTTTGTACAAAGTCCACTGTTTCTGAGAAATGTTTTTGCAAAGGCTCAACTGACCCAAGAAGAGTGTTGTAAAACCCAACTGTCAGCTTATCTTATCAGTACAGCTGCAGCTCACACCTTGTAACTGAAGCTCCTCATGACGTACATGGGAGGGCATAAAGGGAAGTCATCTCAGTCAGCAGCTCAGAACAACTTTGTACCTTGCCGGATGCACATCGCTGTATGTTGTTCTCCTTTTGCAAAATAAATTAAATCTTTAAAACTTTTTAAAGTTTTCAGTCTCCAGTTCTTCAAAGTTTTATTTATCAACAATTGGCGTCATGAACAGGATCCTTTGGAGTTCGTCCGGACCCATGGAGCATCACACGAGGTTGATCACCGAGAGACATCTTCCTCCACCCTCCACTAGGGCTTCAGGAGAAGGGAGGACGTCTGATCCTCCGGGGGAAAGGATCAACTCAACTGGATCCGACCTGGACTACGAGACTGAAACAAAAAACCATCAAGGTAAAACTCGATCTTTTAAAATTATTAATAAATTAATTTAGAAAAATTAACAACGTAGAATGTATTAAAAAGGATTAATACATCGAGTGTAAGGTCTAAAGAGACTGAGTGGTTGGTCCTTAAAGGGACAGTAAGGTTTTGAAAAAAAAGATCAAGAAAACCGAGCCAACGCGCGTGTAAGTTTTATCGATAAAAATACGGTAAACTGAACGTAGATTAAAATAATCTATAGGCGCACCTCTGATTAGATATAGAGGCAGCGGGCAGAGAATAAAAGTCAAAATGGGTACCAGTAACAGTAAAAATAGCGACTACATTCCTTGTGGTCCAGAAGCTGATAGAATGCGAAAATTACATGGAGATTCTTGTCTTAAGTTTTGTGCCACAATGGTATTATGAGTTTGATTTCCCAAAAAATGGATCTTTTGATCCAGATGAAATTCAAAAGCTTGAATCAAAATTAACAGAACAAAAATTACAAATGTCTAAAATGAAAAAGATACCCAGAAAGGTATTTACAGCAATGCACAACCACGAACAAGCGTTTAGATTATGGAAAAATGAGTCAAAAATGCAAAATCAAAAAACTAATTCTAAGCTGATCCAGATGGTTCAAAAATTTGGGAAAAACAAACAGAGTGATCAAATGGGCCCAAAACCTACCAACTCGACAACGCTGACAAAACTGACAAAAACTAAACTAAGACAATGTTTTCCCTCTGTTTCTTTTTCACATGCACCGGAGAGCCACGGACTTCCTCCTCCTACGGCTCCCCTCTATCCCTCCTTCACTGACCTAAAGAATCCACCGCCCTATGCTCCGACCAAAGAACGAGAGTCTGGACTTTTCCAACAAAAAACTGCCTGGTCGCTGACTACTGATGATGACTACCAACCACCCAGAAGAGCTAATGGGGTTGCAGAACGTGCTGAGGGGGGAGCTGATGACATCAATGAGGAAGAACGAGACCAAAGCCAACAGCTGCCACATGATATTGACGGTGCATCTGGACCCGACCTTTCGCAGGCCTCTTCAGAAAAAGGAGGTGGGATCGCTGACAGAACAAGGTCGAAAGAAACACCAAAGGTCGAGGTCGAGGTCAAAGCTGAACAAGATGGGACCACAGTGCGGACTGGCACCTATCCCATGATAGAGGTGGGTGGACAAGATGGACCCCAACTGATCTACCGAGTGTGGCCCAAAGAGGATCTGATCAAACTGGCTCGAGAGTATCTTCCAGACCAAGCCCAGGGTGGAAAAGCCATAGCAGAGGCTATGGGGAACATGGTCAGGGTGCTTAAACCTACCATGACAGAACTCAAAATGATCCTTGCCACAGTCTACGGCATAGGTTTCATCAACACCACTGGGATCGCTCTGTTCGACAATGCGGCACTCCAACAACAACTTGCAGTTGTCGATTATGAAGATGCAACAAACACGAACTTCAGAGAGCAAATCCGAGCAGTGGCCGCCGCCATCATCAGATCTTTTCCAGCCACACCCAGATATGGTGTAATTACTGACACCATACAAAGATCAGATGAGTCCCCCCAGGACTATTTCAACCGCCTGCTTCCTGTGTTCATTGCCCACTCAGGCATTGAGCAGCCAGCTCCAGGTTGGAGAAGCGTAACACCACCATGGACGTTTGAGTCTGTTCTTTGCCAGTACCTGATGAATGGCCTCCTACCCAACATCCAAAAGTCTGTCAAGACCACCTACATTGGCTGCAACGTAGAGACACGCCTTGACACCCTTCTCCAGCATGCACGCCACGCCTGGGACCTGCATTCAGCAGAAGTCGCAGCAACTCAGAAAAGAAAACAACGAGTGGTCGAAGATGCCCAGCTGACACTCCTCCAAGCTGCAACTCGAATGACTCTTGATCACACACAGCCTCCAAGGTTTCCTCAGTCAGCCTTCCCACAACAACCAAGACAACCACAGTGGTCGGGGCCACAACGTAACCTGCAGCCGAGGTTACAAGAACCTACTGGCTGTTACATCTGCAGCTCTGAAAACCACTGGATCAGAGACTGTCCCCACAAGCGCAGAGGTCGAGGACCTCACAGAGGCCAACACATGAACCAAGGCCAAGACCACCCAAACCAAAGCCAATCTGACCAAGGCTACCCAAATCAAAGTAGTCAAGGTCATCCAAACCAGGGGCAGAACATCCCAGGCCCACAAAGAAGAGGTGGACGAGGGAGGGGTCAACAACCACAGCAGAGACAGAGGGGAGGCCACTCTACCTGACTAGAGCGGGAGGAGGAAGGTCCAGCTCTCCGAACAGCAAGTACCCACACACACACACACCTGTTTTTGATGAGCAAGACCTATTCCCATCTACATACTTAAGTACACCCAGGTTGCATGTCAAAAGCTGCCCATTATTTCAGTACACGTACAAGGGAAAGTGATTCCATTTCTTGTAGACTCAGGGGCAACAAAGTCACTCATTCAGAAAAATTCACTTCCAGACGCACCATTATCAGGGCAGATTGTTAGATCCACAGGAGCTTCAGGCATGGCTATCCCTGAACCCGTAACAAATCCTCTTTTAGTGGTCAACCCTTTTGACAAAACAGAACACACACATCAGTTCTTACTATCAGACCACTGCCCTGTTAACCTTTTAGCACGAGACCTCATTCTGAAGTTTAACCTGTCTATTTCTTGTGGACCAGAAGGACTTTTAGTATCTATGTCTAGTCCAGAGATAACTTCTTTTTACTCAGAAACAACTTTGTCTGCCCTAGAGTGGCTACTCATAGACCAGAGACAGACTCAGACACTGACTGACATGTCTGCACAAAGGATGCCCCCAGACGTCATCATACATGACTCTCATACCTTACACTGTACAGCCCACTTAGTGACTGACTTGGACGATCCCCTGACAGCCCCTTTCCTGAACACACTTCCCTCCACACTTCATATCACTGACATCTGCTGGACAACAACTGCTTGTTTTCTCCTTGTGTCATTGAATGAAACCGACACACCCACTTCACCAGCACAGACAACATTCTTCACCATACAACACTCGTTCCCACACATATCCCTTGCACGCACACAGGCAATGCAATGGAAAGATTTAGGTCCCCTGGCCCAAGACTCTGTCTCAACATCTGACTGGTTACCACTAGGTGACTGCATGTACTCACCATCTATCAACATGTACAAACAGACTTTCAACTCACACATTTACGTCACCCCAGTACAGACACCAGTGGACCCAACCACATGACTGACAATTTTCAATGGACTCTCTTTAGAGGACCCTACACTCTCCGAGGTCCCACAAAGCTTGTGGGCCCAGACTAAATATGACGTCGGGTTAATCAAAGGACAAGAGCCCATTCAGATCACTCCTAAATCGTCCTACAGACCTAAGATTGCCCAATATCCACTCAAGCCAGAGGCTGTTGAAGGAATAACACCTGTTTTCCACTCTTTGTTGAACGCAGGAGTAATTGTTCCTTGCCCCTCCTCTCCGGTACGAACACCAATCTTTCCCGTCAAGAAAATCAGACCAACACCCCCAGATGAATGGAGATTTGTCCAAGACCTACGTGCTGTTAACGCAGCTGTTCAAGCACGTGCTCCCATTGTCCCAAATCCCTATGTCATCTTATCACAGATTCCATCTGGTTCAACCTTCTTTTCTGTCATCGACTTGGCAAATGCATTCTTCAGTGTACCAGTACACCCTGACAGTCAGTTTTGGTTCTCTTTTCAATTCTTAGGCAAGTCTTACACGTTCACCCGCCTCTGTCAAGGTTACTGTGAGAGCCCAACAATTTTCCACCAGGCACTTAACGACAGCCTGGCGGGTTTCACTCTTCCTCCTGGCTGTGCGCTACTGCAATACGTGGATGATCTGTTGTTGGCAGCTCCTACAGAATTACTCTGTCACACACACACGATACGCCTACTTCAATATCTTACAAAACAAGGTCACAAGGCGTCACTCTCCAAGTTACAGTTTGTACAACCAGTGGTCACTTTTCTTGGTCACAGAATCTCCGCTGAGGGAAGAGAACTTGCTGACACTCGTGTGAAAGCTATAGTGTCTCTACCTCTACCAAACACGAAGAAGCAACTCATGTCTTTCTTGGGATTATGTGGGTATTGCAGACATTTTATACCGAACTACGCAGAACTTGAAACACCTTTGCGCGCAGTATGTCATGAAAAAGGCCTTCAAATGAGCTCCAAATTAACATGGACACCTGATGCATTGACTGCCTTTGAAGCACTCAAGGCTCAGCTGCAAAAAACACCCATACTGGGAATTCCAGATCCGACACGCCCCTTCGTTCAGGCTGTGGATGAACGTGGAGGGTGTATGACGTCAGTTTTGCTTCAGAAACACGGTGACAGGTTGAAACCTGTTGCCTACTTCTCTGCAAAACTTGATCCAGTTGCTACAGGACTTCCCCTGTGTTTGCGCGCTGTCGCTGCAGCTGAAAAATCTGTATTGGCCAGTAGAGACATCGTGGGGTACTCTGATTTGACCCTATTAGTCCCTCACGCTGTCACACAAATTCTGAACGAACAAAAGACTGCGCATCTCTCGACAGCACGCTGGCTGAAGTACCACACCACTTTGTTAGACATGCCTAACATTACCATTCAACGTTGCAACGTCTTGAATCCAGCCACTCTTTTACCCTCACCTGATGAGGGTACACCACACAACTGTCTGGCTGAACTTGAGGTTTTGTGCACACCTCGTCCTGACTTAAAACAAGATCCTATCTCTGACCCTGACTGGGAGCTGTTTGTTGATGGTTCTTCATCACGTGACATAAACACAGGCACAATCAGAAGCGGTTATGCAGTGGTCACAAGTACATACACAATTGAAGCAAAACCACTCTCACCTTGTTCCGCTCAAGCTTGTGAACTTATTGCTTTGACCAGAGCTTGTCAACTTTCTGAGAACAAATCAGTCAATATCTTCACTGATTCACGCTATGCTTTTGGTGTTGTTCATGACTTTGGAGCACTTTGGAAACATCGTCATTTCCTCCGCTCTGATGGACAACCTATTCTCAACCACAAGTTGGTCGCTGAACTTCTTGAAGCCATCACTTTACCCAGAAGCATTGCAGTCATCAAATGTGCCGCTCACACCAACAAGAAATATTACATCTCTACAGGAAATGCAGCTGCAGACTTAGCAGCTAAACAGGCAGCCACACAAAACTTACCTTCTATTTCTACACTCACAAGCAAAACAGAACCAGAGATCACATTCACACTGAAAGACATGCAGAAATTGTCTACACCTCATGAACGAGCTGAATGGAAGCGTTTAGGTTCCACCTTTAAGGATGGACTATGGATTGGTCCAAACAATAACCCTTGTTTACCTGAACATTTTTTTCCAGTTTTTTCAGCATTGACACATTCTTTTGATCATGTGTCAAAAGGGGGAATGTTAAGAGAAATGGACACCCATTGGTACACGGTAAAATTTTTAAAATATGCTCAACAACATTGTGACTCATGTCTTGTGTGTGCCACTCACAACATTTCAAAGCCAATCAAAACAGAAGCACCAGGCGCTCACCGAACAGTTAAGGCACCATTCCAACACATAATGATTGATTTCATTGAATTGACACCTGTGATGAACAAAAAATACTGTTTGGTTGTAGTGGATATGTTTTCAAAATGGGTCGAGGTTTTCCCCACAAAACATAACACTGCAAACACAGTAGCCAAGATCCTCCTACAGGAAATTATTCCACGTTGGGGAATTCCACAAAGAATTTCTAGCGATAATGGGCCACATTTTGCTAACCAAATCATGACAGAAATATCAACCACATTGAATTTTGACTTAACCAAGCACTGCTCCTATCACCCACAAAGTGGAGGCGCAGTTGAGAGAGAAAATGGTACACTAAAAAACAAATTGGCCAAGATTTGTGAGGACATGCAACAAAATTGGGTCAAATGTATACCTCTTGCTGTTATGGGTATGCGCATGCACAGAAGGGCTAAACATAACCTTAGCCCTTTTGAAATTCTTTTCGCAGCTCCACCCAACCTAGGAATTGGGCCACCAACAGATCCTTCAAGTGATCTGAAACACTGTGATCACAACATGATGAAGTACTGTATTGAACTAACCAAACAATTAAATTCTATCAGGTTACAGGTCCAAGGAGGACTCCCTGGACCAGCTTAAAAACAATTGCATTGTATTTCTCCTGGAGACTTTGTTATGATTAAATGTTTCAGGAGGAAGTGCTGGAACTCGCTGAGGTGGACGGGACCATTCCAGGTGTTGCTGACCACCTACACCGCAGTGAAGGTCGCTGAGAGAGCCACCTGGGTCCACGCTTCCCACTGTAAGCTGTTTCGAGGAACAAAGCCACCAACGAAGGAGGATCGGGACGGGTCAGAACTGACATCAGCATCAGAGCAGTAGCGCTGGGTGCCAACGAAGGTGCAGCAACCAGATTGTCACTTGGTGAATCTGGCAACGAGGACCCCCCAGTCCCTGTTTCCCGTCCAAATCGCTCCTCCCCATCTGTCTGGTCCATCATCCCCATACCCTGTCGATAACTCCCAACGCCCACCAACTCACTCACAAAGCGACAACAGTAAAACCTGACGACTGGATCTTCATCAAGATTGCCAAGTAAATGCTGAGAAAGGCTCATACCAAGTACTGCTGAGCAAACCCACTGCTATAGAACTTACTGAAGGAACCAACTGGAAACATCGCAGTCACTGTCACTGGAGCAGAGGGGAAGCCTGGGTTACAAAGGGGGCGTGGCTTATAGTGCGCGTCCTGTTTTTTCCAGCTGAGGCGTCTGTCTAAGCTGAAGCCCATATTATCCAAAAAGCACCTGGAGACAGTGATTCACGCATTCATTACATCTAGGCTTGATTACTGCAATTCACTTCTGTTTGGCGTCAGTCAAGCCACCATTGCACGATTACAACTGGTTCAGAACGCAGCTGCCCGATTTTTAACCAGCACACGCAAAAGAGAGCACATTACACCAGTCTTGGCCTCCCTTCACTGGCTACCGGTTCATCTTCGAATCCAATTCAAAATTCTCATGTATGTCTACAAATCGCTGAACAGTCTCGCCCCCGCCTATCTCTCGGATCTGATACACCCATATGTCCCTCCACGTGCTTTGAGGTCAGAGGATCAGGTACTCTTAATAGTTCCAGAAACTCGCCTTAAGCGCAGGGGTGACAGAGCGTTCTCTGTAGCAGGCCCAAGACTCTGGAACGAGTTACCGCTGCTCATCAAACAGGCCCCCTCCCTCTCGGTTTTCAAATCCCGGTTAAAAACTCACTACTACTCCATCGCTTTCAATGCCAGCTGATGTGTACTGGATCGTTTGATTTATGATCTGCAATGTTTTTATGTTTTTCGTGTTGTACTTCATTGTATGTGTTGCCTGTTGCGTGTTTGTTTGTCCAGCACTTTGGTGGACTTGTTCCTGTTTAAAGTGCTTTATAAATAAAATGGTATGGTATGGTACGTCATCTCAAAACCAGTGAAGAAACCAACGATCCCTGCTCCGTTAGGACAAGTTTCCAGTATCCCTGTATCCCACTTTTTGAACTGTTCCTGAACTCTCACCCATCCTTGAACTCGCACACCCCTGTTTTCTCCACCTCCTGCCCTACTGAAGATTACTGAATCGCACCTGAACTCTTCTCCCTGAACCATCCCTGAACCTTCAAT
>JBBPBX010011791.1:0-17640 GCA_038048925.1 Garcialebias charrua
TAAAACAGCCTTGTTATTAGCTCTGACATCAGCTAAAAGAGTGAGCGACTTGTCAGGTCTGTCCGTCACTCCTACTTGTCTCAAAATTCAAGGAAATGGAAGTTCAGCTGAACTCCGACCAAATTCTGCTTTTATGCCCAAAAACATAACAAGTTCGTTCAGGTCCAGAGTTATTACGCTTGACGGTTTCTGTCTTCCTCCCCACAAAACTACGGAGGAGTAACAATTTCACCTGCTCTGCCCAGTACGCACACTCAGGTGTTATATGACACGCACAGCCGTGGTGTGTAAATCCGATCAGTTGTTTGTACACTTCAGGGAACGATCACAAGGTCTGCCTTTATCTTCCCAACGTTTGTCACATTGGTTATGTGAAACTATCTCACATGCCTACAGTTCTTCTGGTCCGAGAGGTTCTTGCATCAAGAAACTTGATCATTGCAGATTGTTGGGTTTATTGTAAATACATATTATCACATTTATATTGTTTAAACTAATCCCTCTTAAAAGTAGACAACATGTGTTCTTATTTTCACTAATGCCTGTGATTAGTTTGTGTGCAGGAATCCTGTTCGACCGGCAACATACCCTGGAGCAAACTGGCTGTGGAAATAGTGCAGTTGTTTTCCACTACATCTGGAAGAATGTTGTTCAACATGTTGACGTGTACCTATATGTTGACATATAGCTATGTGTTGACGTGTACCTATTTGTGAATCAGTCTCAACCGGTTTTTCCCCCCTCCTTTAGCGGTGAGACAAATGTAACCAGGGCATTCCTAAACTCAATAAAAGGCAAAGGAGAGCAGAAAATAAACAGAGTGGGTTAGCCGCTCTCCTTGCAAGAAAAAGGTACTCATCTCTTGTGTCTTCTCTGTTTTACAGTGTGGTGTTTTAATAATGTTTGGGGTTTAAACCTGACATTAAATTGGTCCTTCGAGCCGGATTCCAAGATACCTGACGATCCCAGTGGGTGAGTAGGTTACAGGCAAAATCTGTGGCCACAGTATTGATACCCTTTCCGGGACTGGAGTCCTCCTCACTGACTGGGGTCCGACGGTTGACGGAGTCCAGGAGAGACGTGACACAGAGTGGAGTGAGTATCGTTTTATTTTAAAATGAGTGAAGTGTGAAAGCTGAGTAAAACAAACCCTGATCAGGTAAAAAAGAAGTAGTTAAATTCCGTAGGAGGGCAGACTCCGTTGACTTAGATAAACAACTAAAAACAGTCAATTAAATTCTGTGTAGGGCGACGGAGCCCTCTACTTTAAGATAAATAGGAATAAAACAAACCCTGACAATTCTAGACTCTATCAGGTAAAAAGAAGTAGTTAAACTCCGCAGGAGGGCAGACTCCTTTGATTTAGATGAACAACTAAAAAAACAGTCAATTAAACTCTGTGTAGGGCGGCGGAGCCCTCTACTTTAAGATAAATAGGAATAAAAAGAAGCGCTAAAAATGTATGCATGTGTTTGTGAGTGTGAAAAGGAAATAAAAGTACCGCTTGGTTCTTTTGTTTCATACCAAAATAACAGGAAACAAACAGTGAAACCTTTTGGTGTCAGAGGCTAAGAAGAATCCACTCATTTGAGTTGAAGTGATTCTTGCCATAAGGATCTTTTATCACTGTCCTGTTACTTAACAAATCCAGTATTAGTCACCCTATGTGAAACCCCCTACTGGATCCAAATCTAGTTCAAAATGGGTAAGGAACAGAGTAAAAATGCTCAAAAATGCATAGACAGTTTAACATGTAAAGACTGGAAGATAATAATAAAAATAAATAAATAAATAAATAAATAAATAAAACAGACCCTGCAAGCATACAACACCTACCCCTATGGATAAAAGAACACGACTTTGATGGTAGATTAACTATAAGAGATAAGAGAGATAAGAGATTTAATATAGTATAATATATAATTATATAATATAATATAGATGAGAGATAAAAAAATAAAAACATAAGAGAACTTCAAACTAAAATAAAGACAAAGACCAAAGATAAACCTAACAAAATGAATAATGAAGGCTACCCCCATACAGAATTATGGATGCAAGTTGCAGAAAAAAAAAAAAAGAGAAGAAGGTATGAGGAAGAGGAAGGAAAAAGGAAGTGAGCAGAAAAGAGAGAGAGAGAATGAGAGAGAGAGAGAGAGAAGAGAGAGAGAGAGAGAGAGAGAGAGAGAGAGAGAGAGAGAGAGAGAGAGAGAGAGAGAGAGAGAGAGAGAGAGAGAGAGAGAAAAGAAATGTATATTTTTCTAAGAAAGAAGATGACATGTCTGGTTATTATAACCAGAGGTGTCAAGTAACTAAGTATAAATACTTCGTTACTTTACTTAAATGCAAATTTAGTTATCTATACTTTAGTGAAGTAATTATTTTTCAGCCTAATTTATACTTCTACTTCTTACATTTTCACGCAATTACTGGTACTTTCTACTCCTTACTTTTAAAAATAGCCTCGTTACTTTTCTTTCATTTTGCCGTATTGAGGTAACCTAAAAGTTTCGTTACATTTTAAGCAGGAATATTAGTGTTTGAAGCTGTCGGATCGACGTTCTGACTCGGTCCATTAGCTCTGACGTGTTGCTAAATACGGGAAAAGTCCGTGTGGGCGACATTTATTGAGCTATTTTTACTGGGCGCAGCTTGGTATAACTGTTCGGATGTGAAACGATACGTTTACAGAATTTCTGGGGTGCATTTAAGCGTCTTATGAGTTGAAAAAGAATCTACATTTGTGATAAGGTTACGCTACGTTCATGGCGTCTGTTTATGTGCTGTGATCGATTCAAAGCGATCACGTGACACGCGGTGCTGGTCGTCAAATTTCAGTTTTGTTAGCACAATACTGACAAATTGTCCAACTTGTTCGTTCTATGCATGAAATATCGTCAGAAACTGTTTAACCGCGGTGTTTTGAGATATTTAAAGGGGTTTTAGAGCGTTTAGACTTCGGGAGAACACAAACGTCCGACTGCACGCACGTCCCTAAATGCAACACAAACGACACATCGACGTAGTGACGTCAGCCAGATAGAAAAAAAAAAAAGGAAAAAGTCCGGTGCATTTAATATCGAAAAGTTCACAGAACCTTTTCTAAACATTTTAAACACATCGATTATTTTCTTAACAGAACGTTTGTTTAAGTGATTGTCACATCCAGGCTAAAACTCATCCCAAAAGTTGATTTTTCACCGTCTTCGTTTTCAAGCTGACGGAATTAGCGGTAGTCAACGCGGCCTTAAGAGTCACAGCGCCTCAATGGCGGCCAGGAAGAGTAATTACAGTCACATTGTGACTCCATGAAACATATGGTTATGCTCAATACTGTAATACCCCTATATGGTTATTTTAATATATTTAAATTTGCATTTAAATGTGTCTATTTTCAATGGGCATATATGCAGTTAAGACAGGTAGCTTAGTGCACCCCTAGTTTTTCAACATTAACAATATAATAGTCTAAAAAAATGGGGGAGGTGAGGTTTTATACAATAGTATGTGTGGTGCGGCGTAAGCATTTGTCTTTGTTGTTGCTTTTTCTTACGCTACTTTTACTTTTATACTTTTAAGTAGTTTTGAAACCAGTACTTTTTATTTTACTCGAGTAAAAAGCTAGAGTTGATACTTCTACTTCTACAGAAGTATTTTTAAATCCCAGTATCTATACTTCTACTTGAGTACTGTAATGAATGTGAATACTTTTGACACCACTGATTATAATTACCTGTTAAGGAAAGCGGTTAATGGTGAAATCAGTGTGAATGATGGTAATTATAGACATGAAGAACAAAGAACTAAACTGAGAGAGTAACTATATATATGAAAATATGTACATGGACAGATAAATATGGATATATTTCTTTGGCTTGGTTAAAGAGTCTTTTATGTAGCAGACACCTTGTGTAGAATATAGATGTCAAGTTAATATCAAGCTTTTCTGAGAGAGTAAATGTATATTTGTAATAATGTAGCTTTACTCCACTAACAGTGAGACAAAGGTATCATCAGCAGGTGTCGGCTGCTCTGGCTTGGCAGTTTTATTTGTGAATTTATTTATTTGACTTGAACGTGTAATTAAGCTTGTGCTTTTATCAATTTTGAACCGTTCTTTAAATGAAGCTAGAGCGCTTTCTCAAGATTCTGTTCGAAAACAAAATTTTGACATTCTTTTAATTTTGGCGTCCCCTGATCCAAATATAGCAAAGCGTATGCTTCAGTTTTATTTTTCACAGATGGCTAAGCTCTAAACTCTTAATTTGACTACCGGTACACACACAACTTTTTAAGAAACATTTCATATTTGATGCATTTTTATAAAATGTTTTCCTGCAATCTTTTCTTTGTAAACATTTTTAAAGAGCAAAGCATATTTGTTGTACTCAAGTTTGTTACTAATCTTGGAGATTCGTACAGGTAGTCCCCGACTTACGAGCGCTCTTACTTATGAGCTGGCGAACGAGCAGTAAATTTGTAAACATACAATACAATACTGCACTTATGTGTTTTTAGATGAAAGTGTGTTAGCTAACCGCTTGGAAACAAGTTTCTGAGGAGGCCTTTTGTAAAATAAAACAACAGACCGGTCAGTCACATGCAGCCACAACCGCACCTGAAAATCTATCTTGTTAAACAATTAACTGACCAGACAAACTCTACAGACACACCCAGCTAGCCAACAAATGGTATCCAGATAGCTCTTTGTACAACTTCAGCTTGGAAGAATAGATTTTAACTAAATGCTTGTTGCCACTGTCTTGAGTTAAAAAAACTGGTATTTTGAGTTTTTCAGTTCTCAGTTGAGAAACAAATCACAAACTGGTTTTATGTCTCCAGGCAGGATTGATTTGTAGAGATGACATGAGATTGATATTTCAGAGGGGCTTGGCTGAGGAGTGTGTTGACTGAAAAGAATTTTGGAATTTAGTTGTGTGGAATGGTGAGCGTGCTCTTCAAGACTGGATCCGACCACAACCACAGATGGGAGAAAAATGGCGAAATCGATTATATTATTATATAAAGTGGAATAGTTTTTGAGTGACAGATTTTTGAATATGTTGTGTGATGTAATGGTTGTTCCGTATTTGGTCTGTTGTGTTGGGGTTTGGGGAAAGGCGTGCAAAGCTTTTACAAATCCTATTTTTGTTTTGCAAAAAAAGCTGTAAGAATTATTATTAGGAAGTGCTATGGTCACCCAACAAAAATATTATTTCATCAATTGAAATTATTAAAATGTTATGATTTGGTTGAGCGTAGTATTTTACAGGTCATGTATAGGACAAGAAAGAGAATATTACCCCCAAATATTCAATTACATTTTGTTCCCTTTCATTCAGTGTTTTTCTTTCTTTTTATTCTGATGAATCCGTTTTGTTTTCAATAAATAAATAAAAAACATGCAGCGCTGGGGCTGTTTGTTTACGTCGTAGTTTCAGGGAAACGTTGGCTCAAACTTTATTCTTCATCTTCTGACTCTCATCATATTCTATCGAGTGGAAACTCTTCAGATTAAACAAGTTAGATGTTTCCACAGCTAGTTAGAACGACTGTCCGTCACGTTTTGAAAAATAAAGAAACCGAGTGGGACTCGCTGCAGAAGAAGCCTGCAGTTTAACAAAACCGAACTACGTTAGTCTTTCCTCTCATCAGTGATGTCGTCTGCTTTCTCTTCGCTTGTGAAACTTTGTTCAGTCACATTCTGACGGTCATGAGCACTCATTTGACCCGTTTTGAAGCGAAAACTTAACGCACTTTGGAGACTAGCTTAACTTTTAGCCTGCAACCGCTAACGTCCGCTGCTGGAGTGAGCGCTGCGTAACAACGACGTCACCACGCACGTTTTGTGTCACAGCCTTTTCTGTCCGGGCGCGTTGTTGAAGCAGCCGCTTCAACCCGAACAGAAAGAGAAAAACGTCAGTGAAAAGTTGTAAAATCCTATCGAAATATCGAAAATATGAAAGCTACATGGCGAGTGATGAATGATGTTTTGAAGAACCATAGGTCAAAGATGGGTATTTCAAAACATTTTGTAAAGGATAATGATGAAATTCATGACGACATTGAAATTGCAAACGGATGTAATCAATACTTTGTGAATGTTGGATCAGTCCTTGCAGATACAATACCTAAGGTAAATGATACAGTGAACCACTCAATTATTAACTGTATAAATAGTATTTTTCTTAAGAAAATCGACAAAGAAGAATTAATGAATGTGGTTAAAACTTTTTCAGACAAGAGATCCAAAGGCTGGGTTGATATGGACATGAAGCTTGTGAAGAATATCATGAGTCATATCGTTAAGCCATTTACATATATATGTAACTTATAATTTTCGACAGGAACATTTCCAGAAAATATGAAAACTGCTAAAATAGTATCTCTCTTTAAAGATGGTGATAAAGGTATATTCAACAACTATAGAACAATATCCCTATTGCCACAGTTTTCGAAGATTTTAGAAAAATTATTTGTGCTAAGATTAGATGAATTCATTGAAAAACAAAATATCTTGAGTGAGAGTCAATATGGATTTAGAAAACAAAACTATGTCAATGGCTATCATGGAATTTATGGAACACATAAGCATAAAATGAAATAATAAAAGTGTAATACTGTCCTGAGTTTTTGCATAGTAGTATGAAAAGTATAAAAACGTAAATCTATAAAATAAACTGAAGTTTCTAGCATTGACATTTGCAAAGAGTGGCACAGCAGCATATAAGTTAATGTACACAGTATATGTATGAGGTAGTTGATGTTGGTATAGAGGCAAAGTGACATATGCAGTGAGGCACATAAGGCACATTTGGCATCCTTAGATAAGGGTAGTCAGAGAATGCTGTATATGTATCTGCAGTAGTATAGATAAAAGTAGTGTAAATGTAAAGCAGTAGTAATAAATGTAAACAGTATTAATAAATGTAAACAGTGAATGTAAACAGTAGTATGACTATAGGCAGTAATGTAATACAAACATTAGTGCAAATATGAGAAGTAGTGCAAACTGAATGAACACATGACCAAGAGTTTAGTGAATAAACCCGTTTGATGACACAGAGTCCAGTGATAAAAGATTTACTAAAAGCAGGAGTGCTTGTGGAATGCTATGACTCACCTTGTAACACGCCTATTTTTCCAGTAAAAAAGGCCCCACCCTCTTCCGACTGGAGGGTGGTGCAAGATTTGCAAGCAGTAAACAGGAAGAAATGCAGCAACAAGCACCTCTAAATGAACAAAAAATGTGGCTCTCAAAAGGAACCAAACAAACAGATGGTCTTTTCACTTGTCCTGAAAACAAACCAATCCTACCAAAAAATCTCTATAAATGCGCAGCAATATTGAGCCATGGAAGACTCATGTCTCAACAGGAGGGATGTATAGGATTAGTGGAAAAACTATACACAACTTATGGATTCAACTCTTATTCAAAAAATTTTTGTGTGGGTCCACTTAAACCATTGCAAACTTATGATTCAAAACAAGGATGAATAAACTGATTGCTGAGAGCAAAAATGACTAAAATAGACTTTTTATTAGCTACTTTTGCCTAAACTTCGCCTAAACTGTACTTTTGTGTTTTGTGATCCTCATAATTTGGTATACAGTTTAAATAAAATAGGAAATTAGAACTGAAATTAGGAATTCTTCATTCAGCTCACAGAGGGAGCCCGTTGTACAAAGGGGGCTGTATTTATAGTATACAGTCATCTCAAATCGGTGAAGATTGTCCACAACTCTGTGAGCTACTAGGAAGAAAACCTAGTTTCAGCATTATGAGGACCACAGACCAAAATAAAGGTTTAACAGCCGTAGCATTTCTAATCTTATTGGTAAAAATGCGTGTTAATAGACCAATATCGTTGTTACCACAGTTTTCCAAAATTTGGAGAAGTTATTTGCAACTAGATTGGACGGATTTATCATTAAACAGAATGTATTAAGTAACAGTCAATATGGATTTAGATCTAATACTTCAACATCAATGGCTCTTATTGAATTAATGGAACAAATAACAACTGCTGTTGACCAGAAAAAGAGTTGCGTTAGTATTTATGTTGATCTAAAGAAGGCATTTGATACTATTGACCACAAAATTCTTCCTGAAAAGCTGTATAGGTATGGTATTAGAGGGCCAGCATTACAATGGGTTAATAGTTACTTGAAAGAAAGAAAACAATTTGTTCAAATAAATGATGTCAGATCTGAACTTTGTAACATTACATGTGGAGCGCCGCAGGGTTCTGTACTTGGACCCAAGTTATTTAATCTATATGTGAATGACTTGGTAGATGTGTCAGAACTCCTTAAATGTGTTTTATTTGTCGATGACACAACATTTTTGTTTGGGTAATGACATTGAACGATTGTTGGAAAAGATACAGACAGAATTTGTAAAATACAAAATTGGTTTCACCTAAATAAATTATCGTTAAATTTGGAAAAAACATTTTACATGATATTCAGTAATAGTAAAAGGAATGTTGATGCACCATTTACAGTAGATGGAATTGAGATTCATAGAGTTAGTGAGGTAAAGTTCCTGGGTGTCATCATTGATAGAAAATAAAAATAAAAATAAAATAAAATTATAGATATCCATCAAACATGTTGTTTCAGAAACTAAAGATATTGAAGTTCTATGACTTGGTTGATTATAGCATTTTTGCTTTTTATGTATAGGGCTAATAAAAATACATTGCCTGTAAATATACAAATAAATTTTGTTAAAAGGGAGAGCACTTATATTTTTTAAGGGTCAGAAATGTTTGTGAAACAGTTATCACAGTTAAAAGTAAATTTAAACCACAATCTTGCAGTGACATCTGGTGGTGGTGTGGGGATGAGAGACTTTGACAGACTGCCTCAGAACACTACTGGTCAATCAATTGCATCCACTACAACATTCAGAGATTGAGCAACTACACTGTGGCTGGATTTGAGGCGGTACATGAGCAGTTGTCAGCTACCTCTTTAAATGGCTTTCCAGAACCGCATTGCGGTGGACATGATTTTGGCAGAGAGAGAGGCGGAGTTTGTGCCATCTTTGGTCAACAAGGTTGCACTCTTGTGCCCAACAAAACGGCAACAGATGGCAACCTGACCAAAGTTTTGAATGGACTGCGTGCACTTAGTGTCAAAATGAAAGACCATTCTGGGGTTGACGCCTCCATGTGGGATCCCTTTGGGGAGTATTTTGGCAGATGGAGTGGCCTCATATCATATCCTCCATCTTTGTCTCCATAGCAGTGCTTGCAGCAATCCTGATTTTGTGTGGATGTTGTTGAATTCCATTTTTAAAACGATGTTTAATCGCCTTATTAACACAGCTATTGCTCCCCTGGAAAAGCAGCTGTACACGCTGCTTCCTGTTAATGAAAATACTGATGATTTAACTGATTATGAGATCCACTTTCCTGAACCTGATTCTGCCCTGGACTCAGATGATGATAATGTCCAGGCAACTAAGGGTTAACCTCTGAGTGTAAACATTTATTGTAGATGACCTCATAGCAGAAAATCTATTGAAGACGTTATTGAGCGACTGGAGAACCTGCAAATGTGATAAACAGGAGGGAAATGTTGGGTTTATTGTAAATACATATTATCACATTTATATTGTTTAAACTAATCCCTCTTAAAAGTAGACAACATGTGTTCTTATTTTCACTAATGCCTGTGATTAGTTTGTGTGCAGGAATCCTGTTCGACCGGCAACATACCCTGGAGCAAACTGGCTGTGGAAATAGTGCAGTTGTTTTCCACTACATCTGGAAGAATGTTGTTCAACATGTTGACGTGTACCTATATGTTGACATATAGCTATGTGTTGACGTGTACCTATTTGTGAATCAGTCTCAACCGGTTTTTCCCCCCTCCTTTAGCGGTGAGACAAATGTAACCAGGGCATTCCTAAACTCAATAAAAGGCAAAGGAGAGCAGAAAATAAACAGAGTGGGTTAGCCGCTCTCCTTGCAAGAAAAAGGTACTCATCTCTTGTGTCTTCTCTGTTTTACAGTGTGGTGTTTTAATAATGTTTGGGGTTTAAACCTGACACAGATGTTTCTAAATACTATACTTATCCAATATACATGCCATTGTTGATTTTTAACTTCATCTACTCAACCAATGTCTGTCTGCTTGTTATGTATATATGTCTATAGAAGTCTGTCTTATCCTGTTGGATTTGAACTGTCAACGTCTATTATTGTAATTGTAATTTTCTTTATGTACTTTTTTGGTAAATGCAAATGCTTATTGTCAATTACCATGTGACATGTGCTGCTGACCACTTTACCAGGTCACCCTTGTAAAAGAGATCTTGATCTCAATGGGCTCTACCTGGTAAAATAAAGGTGATTGATTGATTGAGTGATTGATTGATTGGTCTCCAACTACCTGAAGGACTCAGGGCTCATTCCACAAGGGGGATTTCAACCTCCACGGCCCTACACAGAGGAGTGTATGTGTAGGACATTTGCTCTGCGGCCTCATGGTCATCACCGACCCCCTTCATCCGTTTTTACTTACGAGATGTTTCCAGCTCTTCACTGACACATTCAGTTCTTAGAGTTATGACAGAGGGATTTTTTTCACAGTCAAACAACTATAATAAAATAAAATAAAAATAAGAAAGGAAAACAACAATAATAATAATAATAATAATTGTCTAAGCTTGTCATCTGCGTATGTTTCCCATACACAGACGAAATTCGTCTCTGCATTTAACCCAACCACCTACCAGGCGGTGCAGTGAGCAGCCATAGAAGGCGCTCGGGGAGCTGGAGAAATAGGTGTGCACTCATAGACACCCCAAGATGTGTAGTGGCCGGGACGCGAACCCGCGTCCTTCGGGTCCCAAGTCAAACGCCCTAACCACTACACCATCATAAAGCAACTATCGACAAAACAATACAGCTTTGTTTCTGTCTTTATTTGGTGGATGTTGTTTTGTACAATTATTCTTTCAAACAGGAAAATTCCTTCTTCCTCATTGGAAATGTTTCCTTTCTTGTCTGATATGAATAAATATTCCTTCAGCTAAGATTAGGCACAGAGGCTGCATGCCTGTAATCAAGTACGTACCAGATGCATGAAACAATGGTGCGTAATTACGCTTGAATAAAGAATGAGGTTTAGGCGGATGTCAGGGTGTTTGTTATGGTTCTCAGACAGACCCAGTGAGTCATGGACCATATCCTACTCCGTCCTTTAAACCCAATAGTGACAGCCTTTAAAGGGCGTAGCTTACATGAAATAGAATGTTGGTTACGTATTGTAACCCCAGATTATATGAGTGTAAGCATAGCCCTTTAAAACCTGGGCCTCACTGGCTCTCAAATGGCTGAAGAAAATAATGTTCTTTTGGGAGCCGAACCACGGTCCAGATGTGGTTTTATAGTGGACTGGGTGGGGCCCACAGCAGGTGGGCGTGGACTAGAAGTTTTCAGTGTTCGGCACGTTGCACGCGGGTAAACCCAATAGCGACAGCCTTTAAAGGGCTACGCTTAGACTCATAGAATCTGGGATTACAATACGTAACCAACGATCAATATCATATGGTGAAATTACTGTAGAAATTCGTACATTTCATCATTGGTGGCATAACGTTTTTGTACATGTCTTGCCAGGATCATAGTAAACATCATGTTG
The DNA here is from genome assembly GCA_038048925.1 of Garcialebias charrua. Lineage (NCBI taxonomy): Eukaryota > Metazoa > Chordata > Actinopteri > Cyprinodontiformes > Rivulidae > Garcialebias > Garcialebias charrua. The sequence goes on from JBBPBX010011791.1 coordinate 11,659, forward strand.
GATTTGCAAAAAATATCACTTGCATTTCTTTTGTGAAAGGCCACACGAATGAGCAAATACTAAATAGAGCATCCCTATAATCTAAAATGTTTCTTGTTAAAGTGGTTTTATTTAATTTATTCAATCCTTTTTTGCTGACAGATGCAAAAATACGGCATCGTGTGAAAGAGATAATGGATGGTGTTCTTGCTCAACTGGACAAACAGAACAACACAGACCTCAATCAGTTCCTGAAGTAGGTGCATCTTCAGTCTTCAAACTGCAAAGACTTAAGTTTTGTACATTTTTATAGACCAGAAAACAATAAAAATTAGTTTGACTGAAACTACTTTGTAAATACTTTTAGCGAGCTGTCACTCCAATTCAAATCCAGCAATGCATATGTGGGTTTTCTCCGGGTACTCCAGTTATCTCCCACAGACCAAAAAACATGAAATATCTAGAAAATAGGTTTTGTTAGACTAAATTGAAGCCTGTTTCTTCTTTTTTCTAGTCAAGTGTTGACCAATGAAATCTGTTTGCTCAAAATGTCAGAGAATGAATGTTAGTTCTTAACAGGAAAAACATCAAGGATCTGGAGACAGACAAGAGAGAACTGGTTGGTGTTTTTGGCAAAACTGGAGCTGGAAAGAGTTCTTTGATTAACGCTGTCATTGGTGAGAAGAATCTTTTGCCTTCTGCAAGATTCAGTGCATGCACCTCAGTCATAACAAAAGTGGAGTCCAACATGCAAAAAAAGCACTATGAAGCAGAGATTGAGTTTATAGGAAAAGAGGTAAAATCAACCATAAAAAACATTTACTTGCATTTAACACCAATTAAAGCATATGTTGCAGAAGGCATTAAAAAAGTAAACCAATGTTTTTCAGGAATGGAGAGCTGAGGTTTGGTCAATGTTAAACTTTTTAGAGACCAATCCTGATGAAGAAAGAAGTCATGATGAAAAAGACGAGGCTGAAGATGACAACAATGATGATAGTGATGATGATGATGATTATGAAAATAATAGTGAACGTCATGACAATATTGAAAAGTTGTCAGCACTGTATGGAGAAGATTGGAGAGAGAAATCCTGTGAAGAGCTCATGGACAGAAAATACTTCAAAGACATTCTTGAATTTTGGGAAACTCCAAAGGCGATGATTTTAAAATGTAAAACAGTAAGTAACAAGATTTCAATTAATTACACCTATCTCAAAGCATATTATAATAAATAGTAGTTGTAATAATAATAATAATAATAATAATAATAAGAAGAAGAAGAAGAACAATAATTATAATAATAATAGTAGTGCAATAATAAAGCTTATTTACCAAAGGCAAAATGTCTTGTTTTATACAGTATACACTTGGACCATTTTATATAATTTGATGAATATTTTCAGTGTTCATGAAAAAAAATAGGTCATTTTGATCTTACTTTTGCTTTTCTTTGTTTTGTAGGCTGAAGAGCTGTCTGCAGAATTAAAGAAGTACACAAGCAATGTGACAAACGGAGATGTAAATGTGAGACGCTCGTACTGGCCACTGGTGAAGTGTGTGACTGTAAAAGTACCACAGAATCAACTTCTCCAGCATGTCACACTGGTGGACATTCCTGGAAATGGTGACCGCAACAAGAGCAGAGACACAATGTGGAAACAGGTCATTCAGACTTATGCACTATGGTTTTTACATGAAACAGTAACATTTAATTCATTTATATGAGGCAATGATATTTAACGATCACTATATCTATGATGCAACTTTAGATTATTGGCAACTGTTCTACTGTGTGGCTTGTGAGCGAAATAAACCGAGCAGCAGCAGACAAAGACTCCTGGGAGATCCTGAATAATGCTCATAGTCTCATTGGGAATGGTGGGGAGTGTCGTCAGATTCATTATATCTGTTCTAAATCTGAAGATGGTCACAAGTTTATTGATTGGTAAGTGAATTAAGATGTTAAATGTGCACAGTCAAATTAGACATTTAAACGACACATTATTAAATGAGCTTTTTAAAAGCATAATGGGAGTTTTAGTGTATGTGGTGTGGTGTGGCTTCAGCATGCTGTTAAGATTTTAATACGAAAAATCCTTAAAAATAGACCAGAAGATAAACATGGTGACAGATGCAGATAAATACTCAAGGACACCAGTATTCTAGAAAATTTAGACTTTACAGGATTTGAATGATCATACTCCCAAGATAACATTTTACTGTAGATGTTGTTTACATTTTTATTTTATTTGGTCATTTAAGTAAAAAGTACAGATTTTAGTTCAACAATATGTAGTATGTTGAAACTATTGATGTGCTGGGTCAAATTAATGCAAAAACATTAATCTCTTAAGACTTTGTAAGTGCTCAAAAATCATATTTCCTTTCTTCTAGCTCAGAGGCCGAGCTACGGACTATGTTAAACGATAATGAAAAAGCAAAGGAATTTTTGAAAAAAGAATTCCAGAAACTTAAGAAAATGGTGAACCTCACAGAATAAGAAACACATGATTTTGGTGTCAACAACAAAAAATAATAATAATTTTTTTTTTTTTTTAGAAACACTTCAGTTTTGAAGTGTTCACTGTGAGCTCTAAATGGTTTCAAGAAATGAAATGTCTAAATGTAGGGAGAACTGGTGAGTTGGGTCTCCATTATTTACCTCTGAAAATGTTTGTGATTAAAGAAACCCATTGAATAACTGAAAAGAATTAAGAAAAAACTGTAAATATGGTTTAGAGTTCACAGAAATACCCAAGCTTCAAGGTTTTCTGCAAAACCTCAACGACAGCCACTCAGAGACATTAAACTATGTGTCTGGAGCTTGTGGGATTCTGTCTTTGATTCAAGGGTCCAGTTTGAGAGACGTGGTAAGAACAAGATTACGGTAACTATTTTTGCAAAGTGCTTCAATAAAAATGGTAAGGTCAGTCACATGGATGCTCACTACATCAAATGTCTAGTAGAAGTTTCTGTCATTACTAAATCTAACAAAGTTAAGTCAGGTCCTCTGGATGAATTAAAAAAATATATTAAAAAAACTTGATTAAACATTTAGTCTTTAATCCAAAAGACTTTGTCAGTCTGAGAAGTTGTAGTAACCTCTGCATCTTCTCATAGTGGATCAACCAGTTTGTTGTTGACATCCAGAACTAGCTGTTCACATGATAAAGGAGGACCATCGGCCTAACGACTGATCGTACTCTGCGGTTTACACTCATCTGCAAGCGAGCGGCCACTCTTTCATGGAAGAAGATGTGCACATCCGTGATAGAGGAACGTTGGTTTGAGAGAGGAGTAAAGGAAGCCATTATAAGCCGTGTTTCCATCAAGGTTTCTAGGTGCGCATTTTGAAGTATCGCAGCAGAAAAGCTTAATGGAAACGGCAAAATCCGTATTTACTTTCTCAAGTTCGCCAAAAAGTTTATACGCTCGCTTGAGGTGGTTTTTGGGAACTGCGAAAATGAGCAGATGCGCCAAACGACAGATGGAAACACATTTGCCGACTCGTGCTGCCGTAGCGAACATTCACGTCACGTGACTGATCAGCTGTTTCCGCTCCGGACAACATGTAACATCGCTAAAACTAGTTGGCATGACAGAATAAATACAACTCGCCCGATAGCAACACGTACCTGAAATATTCTCTCCATTTTGACGAGATGTGTGGCCGGGTTCTGTTTTCAACTGCTACTTCCTGTTTACTGTAGACATGCGCAGTGCTGACGTCTGACGTAATGACGCTGACGTCTGACGTAATGACGCTGTGCGCGGCTTGTAACCCCGGCATTACCCCAAAAATACACTGCACGCGGCTCCGCCCCGCTCCGGTCCGCAGGTCGCAGCTGAGCGAGTCCAATTTCCACTGCCTGCGCTCCGCTCAGGTCCGCCTGGATGCGCCGCTCCGAGACACGTGCGAGATCGCGCGATAAATCAAGTGATGTCAGAACAAAACAATTCATTCGGTGGAAGATGGAGAACAACTGTAGAGAGACTGCTGCCTTGATCTTCTCTCGTAAATGAGCTACATGGTTTGAGCAACAGGAAGTGATGTTTACATTTCAGAATAAAATACTTTTTTATTTATTTATTTCTTGTATTGCGTTATTAGGCGTAGTCATAGTCATAAATATAATAGTTTAGTCATAGAATAGTCATAAATGATAGTTTGACAGCATTTTTGTACAAATAAATCCGTATAGAGCTAGGATTAGTCCGCCCGTGGTGATTTTATTTTGTAAATACGGAAGTTGTGCTCGTTCCTTTTCCTGTTGGTGCGACGTAATCTTCAAAAGTTGACTCCGGCACAGCTCCGTCATCCGGCAGAAATAGAAAAATTTCTAATTTTGACGGACTGCCGTCCGCTCGCCGCAGCTCACCGCCGCCGTGCGGAGCCAGTGTAAATTCTGTCATTGATTATAATGGGTGCGTATTTGCTGCGGAGGTCGGACCGGAGCGGGGCGGAGCTGCAACGCGTGTGGTGTATTTTTGGCGTTACTCCAGGTCTCTGCTCCATTTATTTATTTCAAACGGGCAACATTTCCAATTATACCGATTTTTTTCCATGTAGTTTTTTTTTTTGTCATCTGGGAGAAGCTTATTACGATACTCCACTTTATTTTGCGCTGCTTTTCAGAACCGTGACGGAAGAAATCTCCTGAATTTCTTTTATTTTTTCTGAAGGCAACAAAAATGGCGGTCGAGACCGGAACGCCCCGACACGCCCCCGACACTCCCCCACACAGTGACGTGTGCTGCAAAGCTCTATAATAATAATAATGAATTCAATTTATAACGCGCTTTTCATTAGTGAAAATCTCAAAGCGCTACACACATTGAATGCTACACACATTCATACACCGGTAGTGGCAGACTACCATGCAAGGTGCTTTCCAGTCCTACCGGGAGCAACTCGGGGTTAAGTGTCTTGCCCAAGGACACAACAACACATGGTGTGGGGAACCGGGATTCGAACCGCCAACCTTCCGATCGGGGGACGACTGCCATTACCACTACGCCACGGCCGCCCCTATATATATATAGTATATATATATATATATATATATATATATATATATATATATATATATATATATATATATATATATATATATATATATATATATATATATATATATACAGGTAGCCCTCTAGTTACGTCAGGGATAGGGACCTACGTGTGTGACTTAGGTCGATTTTGTCGTACCTCGCGGACCAAAAACACATGCCTATCGTAGGTCCGCGTTTCTGACATAGGTCGCGGTTATACCGCTAACGGAGCGCCGCACACATATTTAATGGCATGAGACTGAACAAGCAGACATACTAAGGCCATAAACACGCACAGAACTGCACAACAAATAAAAAATATAATGTCTTACTTTGAGCCGGTGGCCCCGACTGCCAGGCGGACATTTGCGGCGAGCTCCCGGCCGCAGATGGATCCTCCGCGGCATGTCGGCTCGGTGTCTTCGCCTGTGTTAGCTGCTTTGTTAGCTGCTGTCGTTAGCATGTCGGGCGGCGTTGTGGCCGCCGATCGCGGGGCGATCCGCGGCTGCTCCTCCGGACCTGAGACGTCCACAGAGTTGACCGAGTGTTTCCAGCTCATTTATCCGTATGAGGCAACCCTGATCGGGCACACGGAGCCAGCTGACAGTAGCCTCCGGAGCTCCATTGACCGCAGTACAGTTGTAAAATGGCAACCGGAAGTGGCGAGCGGAAACCGGAAGTTGCGTAAATACGATTAATTTCTTATCAAAACGTAAAATTAATAATTATACTTTATTTATAAAGCCATTTAAAACAACCACAGCTGCAACAAAGTGCTATACACATGAAATTAATAACTTTTAAACACAAAAAAAAAAAATAATAATTTTTTTTTTTTTTTTAATCATATTTTTATTAAATATGATAAAATCGTAAGTCTGAGTTGCCGTAGGTCGCAGGTGTCGTACCTCGAGGGTTACCTGTATATATATATATATATACATATATATA
>JBBPBX010011791.1:30660-44599 GCA_038048925.1 Garcialebias charrua
TGTAAATTTTCATACTTTTATACTACAGGTAGTCCCCGATTTACGAGCGAGATCCGTTACAACGAGGCGCTCGTAAACCGGAAATCTCGTAATTTGGAACGGTTGCCATGTCTCTCGTAAGTCCGAAATTTCGCTCGTAAATTGGAACGGTTTCGCTAGCGCGACTACAAACACTCTATTTTCATCAAAAAACTGCTTATGAGTGCATAAAAATGATCGGAAACGTGTGTCCATATGTTTATCTAACTAACTGTGGTGAAAAAACACATGAAAACTCAGTATTTTTTGCGTTTTTTCCAAAAATTCGCCAGCTCGTAAGTCTGGAACCTCGTAGATCAGAGCGCTCGTAATTCGGGGACTACCTGTATATATATATATATATATATATATATATATATATATATATATATATATATATATATATACAGGTAGTCCCCGACTTACGAGCGAGTTCCGTACCTGCGAGTTGCTCGTAAGACGAAAATTCGTACGTCGGAACATGAAACACGTGTTCTCGTAAGTCCGGATTTTCGGTCGTAAGTCGGAAAATTTAAGCTAGCGCTACTACGAACACTCGTTTTTCATCAAAAACGTTCATACTAGTTCATGAACATGCTCAGAAACGTGTTTCCAAACGGTTAGCTAACACACTTTCATCTAAAAACACAAAAAAGTGCTGTATTTTTTTACAAGTTTACTGCTCGTTCGCCAGCTCGTAAGACCGGGACCTCGTATGTAAGGGCGCTCGTAAGTCGGGGACTAACTGTATATTTATATATATACTGTATATGTGTGTGTGTGCGTGTTTAATTAATTACAGTAATTGTTTTTTTTTACCATCACGTAGATGTTTAACAAACTATTAAAATGCAAAGAAAAAATGCAGGAAATCACATCTATTTTATGCAAAAAATTCTGGAGGAGGACCCCTACACTCCCTACCCCACGGGCCCACCCACTAGTTGCGTTTCAGCATTGGTCATTTACAAATGAAGTCCTGTTTCTTGTTTTGAATGCTGCTGTTATGATTCAGTTCAGTTTTATATGTGAGTTTTCAGTAATAATTTGAAGAAGTGGTAATACATTTATGTTCATTATTCAAGGACTAAAGGTTCTTTATTAGTCATACCCACCAAATGTTGTACATGTGGTGGAACGAAATTGTGTACAGTTCCCAGTTGCATCCAACAAAAGTATAAAATGTGAAAGAAAAACAGTAATAAGATCTAAGATATGAACTAAGAAAAACGTTAACTAAAGAAAAAATGCACTAAGGCACGAACGTGAGTGTGTGAGCAGATGAGTACAAATGAACACAGTAACATGAAACAAATCAGCAGCATGATGATGTAGTAATACAGCAATTTTTGTCTGTGTCTGTGAGATGTTTCATAACGTGTCGCAAAGCTGCATGCATTTTTCATTGTGTGACCGCCGTGTCGCAACTCTGCTCTTCTTATTACATACGCGGATTACTGTTGTCTGCTGTTTCCACATTTTTGTGCTGTTCCAGTGTACCTAAATCTGTTACGTGTTTGTGGTGGTTCGGGAGACTCCGCTCTCAGCTGCATTTGGACCGGTTCCGTCCTTCGGTTCCGACTGACGTAAAGTCCGTTGTTTTAAACAGTTAGACGTGCTGCCTTCCTTAGAAGGCGTGTGGGCTTGCCTGTATGTGATTTGGCTTGTTAACAGACTTTTCTGTGGTGTATTATACGTTTCTTTTGTGAAAAAGTGTCCAGGACTTTGGGATAATTGCTAGGCTAGCGTCCCGGAGCTGAGGCTGCATACAACGCTGTGATTGTGTGTCGTGTTAAAAAAAAAAAGTTGGTTCTGAAAAACTTGTTCGTCAGATTTCATTTTTCACACATTTCTGACAGTTTATCTGTGTTGTTTGGGTTCTATGCACGTAATATCGTCGAAGACTGCTTAACCGCTGTGTTTTGTGATATTTATGAGTGTTTTAGGACGTTAAAAAGTCAGTTCAACGCTAAAGTCCAACCGACCTTGAGGTCCGGGAACGCGTCGTTCGAACGGCACGTCACACGTGAATGACGTAGAGACGTAAGGTTTAGAAGACTACATTACCCATGAGCGCTTGGGTTAAGAACTACATGTTCTGTCTTCGCTGTGATTAGTCGGTTACGCTGTAAGTGGTGATGCTTGCGGGGTGGGGACGGCCCACTCCTCGTCAGCTTTCACTTCAGCTGCTAGTCCAAGACAAGCTTCAGGCTTGTTTGTCCGTTACTATCTTTGAAAGACTGTTTTATCGCAGTGTTTTTGAGATTTTAATGGGTGTATTGAGTCAGTTGATGTAAGACTACTGAACGCCATGTGACCAGGTCACGTGACACCGGAAGCTGCAACTGGTTTAAGCCTACAACCACATCCACATTTTCATCTGGACTGAACTCTATTGGATCCTTTCCAACAATCCATCTTACTCCCATCAAGGAGTTGAACTGTGAACATTTTTTCCCTTGGCTATAAGAAAAAGAAAAACAATTGTGGAGAATTTATGTTTACAAGTACTTATCTGTATATATAGATTTTGTAAATATTGTATAATATAATTCACTTTCTTTGCACTATAAGGTTGTCTGTGTGTTTTTGCAAGGTACCACTTCCCTCTAGCAGTCAAACCCAGACTCTTCTGATTTAACTATCTCATTAACCATCTCAAATACCCATATACAGTATGTAATGTATATGCTACATAAAGTTTAAAGACTCACAGTCCAAACGATGTTACTCACATCGAATCGTCTTTCATGAGACTGGGGTTCTAGAGTTTGTCACGTAAAGGCTCTAGATCTTTCTGATTGATGCTTTTGATCCGTTTGTGGACGTCTGTGGACGTTAAAAGCTACAGCTGCGCTCACGGGTGACAACAGCGCCTCTATAGTGGTCAGAAAGAGAAATTGCAGTCGCTGTGATTAAAGCATATCCAGCTCTGCACCCCCATCTGCTGGATACTGTGAAGACTACGGTTTTCATGTATTTCTGTCTATATTTCAGCTTTCCTGTTCATTTTATCTAGTGAACAGTTGGCTGGTGTAGGACACACAGCATCCTTTAATTTGATTTTCACATAAAACACCCTCAGCAGGGTCCTGGAGGGTGCGTGGGAGTTTGTCCAACCAGTTTACATGTGCTTTGTGGACTTGGAAAAGGCATTCGACCGCGTCCCTCGGGGGGTTCTGTGGGGGGTACTCCGGGAGTATGGGGTACCAGGCCCTTTGATATGGGCTGTTAGGTCCCTGTACGACCGGTGTCAGAGCTTGGTCCGCATCGCTGGCAGTAAGTCAGGCTCGTTTCCGGTGAGAGTTGGACTCCGCCAAGGTTGCCCTTTGTCACCGATTCTGTTCATAACTTTTATGGACAGAATTTCTAGGCGCAGCCAAGGTGTTGAGAGGATCCGTTTTGGTGGCCTTAGAATCGCTTCTCTGTTTTTTGCAGATGATGTGGTCCTATTGGCTTCATCAGATCGTGATCTACAGCTTTCGCTGGAGCGGTTTGCAGCTGAATGTGATGCGGCCGGGATGAGGATCAGTTCCTCCAAATCCGAGGCCATGGTCTTGAGCCGGAAAAGGGTAGCATGCCTTCTCCAGGTCGGGGAGGAGGTCCTGCCCCAAGTGGAGGAGTTTAAGTATCTCGGGGTCTTGTTCACGAATGAGGGAAAACTGGAGCGTGAGATCGATAGGCGGATAGGTGCAGCGTCCGCAGTGAAGCGGGCGCTGTACCGGTCTGTCGTGGTGAAGAGAGAGCTGAGTCAAAAGGCAAAGCTCTCAATTTACCGATCGATCTACGTTCCCACCCTCATCTATGGTCATGAGCTTTGGGTTGTGACCGAAAGAACGAGATCTCGGATACAAGCGGCTGAAATGAGTTTTCTCCGCAGGGTGTCTGGACTCTCCCTTAGAGATAGGGTGAGAAGCTCAGTCATCCGGGAGGGACTCGGAGTAGAGCCGCTGCTTCTCCACATCGAGAGGAGCCAGTTGAGGTGGCTCGGGCATCTGGTTAGGATGCCTCCTGGACGCCTCCCTGGTGAGGTGTTCCGGGCATGTCCCACCGGGAGGAGACCCAGAGGAAGACCCAGGACACGCTGGAGGGACTATGTTTCTCGGCTGGCCTGGGAACGCCTTGGGATTCCCCCAGAGGAGCTGCTCCAAGTGGCTGGGGAGAGGGAAGTCTGGGCCTCCCTACTTAGGCTGCTACCCCCGCGACCCGACCCCGGATAAGCGGAAGAAAATGGATGGATGGATGGATGGACATAAAATCAAATTTTGTTAGCTGAACAGTAACATAGTATTAATGCAGACATGTCTGCATTTTGATAAAACTTAACACTTTTATCGTAATTCTGTGCATACAAGCTTTCCATTTTTATTTTAAACAAAAAGTTTAAAATAACATACATGAAGCGTCGTTTGTCTTGATTTTCACAAAAATCACACAAAAATAGCAGAACTTGTTTTGATCTTGTCACGGGTCGACAATTTAATAAAAATCACTGATTTTTATTTGACATAACATATTGGATGTTTACTGAGCAGCACACACAATCCAGTTTATTTTGGATACAAGTTTATTGAAAATAACTATCTGGAAGGCCTTGCTCTCTCTCCTGTTGACTGTCGCATGCATTAAGATTCAGTTTCAATGAAACTGCATGACATCTTTTTGTGCATGATGTGGCAGGATCCTGGGGACATTTTACAGTGAAACCGCGCATTTGAATCAGATTCAGTTTTATGAGCGTTGGTGTGAATAGACAGAAATCAGATTGGGTTGGTTAGTAACTGTTGTTTGAATATAAGTTCTGGATAAAGTTAACACTGCCTAAGGGTATTTAACTTTACAATTCATTGAGGGTAATTCCTGAGATAAGGTACCTTTGAATAAAAGACTTATTGAACACGGTGAAACACATAAACCTGGAGGCTGGTTAGTTTAATTCACTAAATGCTACATTAAAGGTGATGATTTGTATGCACACTGTAAAATAAGAACCATCGTACTTGATTTTTCCCAAGAAAATCAAAACAAAGATGGACGTTCACAAAGGTGCAACAACTGAGAGGGTCTACTCTCTGATCAAACCTAAATGGGTTTGTGCGTGCCGTGTTTATGCTTCCCTTGTGCCTCGCACCGTGGGAGGAACTGCTTCAGCGCATGGTAATTACTTAGCTGCGATGAATATCCTTCAGCAATCAGGTGAACATCTCCTGTTGTTTTACGACAGGCTCCTCTCTGCTTATTCAGGTGACATAACTGTCCCTGGAATAGAGGAAGATGAACAGTTTAAACGTCTTTTCACTGCAAATCGCTTGCCTAAGCACAGCAAATGTGTACGCTTCAAGGCTAATTTCAATGAGAGTACCGTGGAAGAAGTTAAACAATACGCTATGAAGGTTTTTGATGTGTTCACACAACACAAAACACCCTTAGAGGTGTGCCCAGGTCAAGAGGTCAAATCCCACTCGCTGAAAGTAGAAGAGGTTCCCTCTCCTACAGAGTGCGAGAGTAAACAGGATTTTCATAATAACAAACAACAGAATGTTGCTGCCAGCTGGAACAGTGACTCAAATCGGTTTCAGGGGAGTTCTACTCCTCGTGCACCTCAGATTGCCAAATCTGAGACGAGCAAAGAACCACAAAAGGTAGGTGTTCGCTCTCTAGGTGAACCAAGATGGTTCAGATCGAACCAAATGGGTTTAGACCTAGGTCTAACTGTGGGTGAACTTCGAAAGAAGGTGATGTGTAGGCGTCGATACCCATTTGATTAATGGTTGGTCCCTACAGGGACCCCCGAGACGCGGCCCTCCTGTCCCTGCACCTTGAACTGAACAGTTTGAGGCATGTAAAGAGTCACACAAGCTCCTGATTAAGGGAACGAAGCCTCCGCGCTCAGAAGAGACTGAGGAAGTAAGTAGTTTGTTGGATGATTTGAATGTTACAGAAGATGACCAATCTGACACAATGTGTGGCGCTATCCTTGATAATGACAATAACAACATTTTCCAACCTGGTAAAGCGATGTGTAGCACTGTTGTTGTGGTGTTGCTAATACGTAGGTGTAGAATCAGACCACTGCAGACGGAGCTCACTCCAGAACACCATGCTTTATTCAACTTCTTCTTCTCTCCTCTACACATCCTGTTCTCTCCCTACTCAGAGGTCCCCCTGCTGTCAGTCTTATGCAATTGCAGGACACAACATTTTCCCTTTTCCTGAAACAATTACTTACATGTAATTTTGTACAATGTACTTGACAGCAGAAAATCAAAGTAATCAAATTATTATTTCTGTAAGCCAACAGTAATATGAAAGTTTACCCTTTTAACCCTTTGCATTACAGTATGAACAGTAGTAAATTTACTTGTCTTACAGAACAGTATGAACAGGAATAGTTTACATTTTTTTCACTCTAGCTTACAAAACCTGACAACCATCTTGGTGCATTTCTATCTCTTTGACTTCTTCTCAACACAGCAAGCGGTTCATCAGTATTTCCTGGCAGTGCATATGTATCGAGTACATCATCATTTTGTTCTGAAGCACGTAGGATTTGTTTTGGGAAGAGTGCAAGTTTTGAAGCATTCCACTTGCGCCCATCACTCAGTAAGAAAGTATTTGGTCCAACTTTCTTTATTACAGTACGTGGTTCTGTAAATCTGGAAGATCCTTTGGAAACGTGATCCGGTCTGCGAACACGAACCGTGTCACCCACGTTGAATGTTGGTACTTTAGCTCTCATTTTCTTGTCAGTATATTCCTTCATTTTGTTTTGCTTTTGTTTCACCCTCTGTTGTATTTGAGCTTGGCTTTTGCTCTTCAGTTCTACTGGGAGTATGTTTAACTTGGTACGCATCTTTCTGTTCCTCAGTAGTTCAAATGGAGTGACTCCGGTAGTTGCATGCGGAGTAGCTCGGTAGTTGTGAAGGAATTCAGTGACAGCTTCCTTCCATGAGCTGTGACTTCTTTCAGCTGTTTGTATGCAGTCTTTAAGCACTCTGTTAAATCTTTCCACAGCACCATTTGCTCTGGGATAATATACACTTGACTTTAAGTGCTGTATCTCTCTCTCTCTCTCTCTCTCTCTCTCTCTCTCTCTCTCTCTCTCTCTCTCTCTCTCAGAAAAGTACTAAACGCATGCGAAGTAAACTGAGTACCATTATCTGAAACAAGATACATCGGATTACCCTCCCTACTGAACACAGTGTTTAAAACCCGTATTATTACATCTGTAGTAACAGTAGGAGCGAATGCAACCTCAGGCCATTTGCTGTAGTAGTCTGTTAGCACAATAGCATAACGGCAGTCCCATTTAGCATTTTCAAACGGACCTGTAATGTCAATTGCAACTTTTTCCCATGGTTTGCTAGGAAATTCAACAGGAGTAAGTGGAGCAGTAGTAGTTATTTGTTGCACTGGAACAGCATTTGGCAACATCTGTACTTTATGTATGAAATTTTTATCATAACCAACTTCCCGAACTGACATTCCTGGAGAATGATCTGAAGCAGTTTTAGTTACAGCTGGTTGAACCATAGAGGTAGTAGAAGTAGCAGTAGCAGTAACAATTTGTCGTCCCTCAAGCTTCATTTGTAATGCTTGGAATAAATCTAAACCCAGCAGGGCAGCACCTGACTGAACAACAATAAGAGTACCTTCAGTAGAAATACCATCATGAGAAATAGTAGCTTTTAAGCACCCTTTCACAGCAATTTTCTCTTTTGCATAAGTAACAAGAGCAAATGTAGGTTCAGTTAGTACACAGTCATAAAAGTAGGTGTGGTAGATCTCTTGTGGTATAATGGACACTGATGAGCCTGTATCCACAATCAGCTCAACATCTGTACCTCGTCCATTAACAGTCACTTGAACGGTGCAGAGAATCTTGTCTTGTACAGCATTGTTCATGTAAAGAACCGTGGCTTCATTAACGACGACTTCACGTACCTCCTTTTGAGTCGAACGGCAAACACGTGAAAAATGACCCACTTTACCACACTCGTTGCATGTCGTTTTAGCAGCAGGGCATGCAGGGTTGTTAGCAAGATGGTCGAAGGATCCACAGCGGAAGCAGGAACGGCGTGTAGTAGCAGCAAGTTGAGTCGTGGAAGTAGCATGGTCCCGCGGCGTCCTCCTCGCGTCCCAGCGGCGGCTTGACTTCGGCTGTCTTTGTACGGCCCTCACGGGAGCTGAAGCGTTAGCAGCGTTAGCATCAGACAGTACGGCCCTCACGGGAACAGAAATGCTAGCAGCGGTAGCATCAGAAAGTACGTTAGCATCTCTTAATCCACTCTCAATTTGTAGCGCCAACGTAGTAGCTTTAGCAAGAGTTAGCTCTGGTTCGAGTAACAGTCTGTCTCTGATGCGAGTATTAGCAACACGCTCTATCAGTTGATCACGTAGCATTTGTTCCTCCATGTTTCCAAAGTCACATGTGGCAGCTAACTCACGCAGAGAAGCTAAGAATTGTTGTACCTTTTCATCCGGCCTCTGTACACGTTGTCGAAACTTGTGACGTTCAGCAATGACGTTCACCTTCGGGACGAAATGTTCTTTAAGAGCAGTAATAGCAGTAGCGAACGTGGTCCCGGTATTCGGCAGGCTGTAGAAAAGTCTTTGTCCTTCCGTACCCAAAGCATGGAGTAGAACCGCGCGCTTTCTGGCATCAGGCCAGCCATCTCCCGACGCGGCTATCACTAGCATGTAGTTGTCGAACATCTTTAGCCACGTTGGAAACGGTATCGTCGGTTCACCTGGGCACGGCATGAATGGAGCAGGCAAAGGTACAGAAAGAGCCAATGTTGTGGTGTTGCTAATACGTAGGTGTAGAATCAGACCACTGCAGACGGAGCTCACTCCAGAACACCATGCTTTATTCAACTTCTTCCAACTTCTTCTCTCCTCTACACATCCTGTTCTCTCCCTACTCAGAGGTCCCCCTGCTGTCAGTCTTATGCAATTGCAGGACACAACAACTGTCTTTTACAAAGACTCAGAGCACACTGTTGACGACAATAACGTCAACATTGCCAAAGATGCTGACAGCAAACACATTGCTGATAATCAACATCCTGAAGGTCAAGATGCTGACAGCAAACAAATGGCTGATAATCGACATCCTGAAGGTCAAGATGCTGACAACAACGAAGTTTGCACAGACAGAGTCACACGTGAACAGAAACGTGTGAAAAAACCTAGACGGTTTCTGTGCAACTTTATCAAAAGGGGGGTGGCTAAGAAAGCTTACCTGTCACTTACACTGGAAGGGGTCCTCGCGTGAGAAGCACTCCTGGATTGCAGTTCAGACGTGTCTATCATGTCAGCCGAACTGTTTGAGGAGCTAAGGACCGCAGCTAACGGTGTTGACAGGCGAATACCCCTCGTGGAATGTGCTATTGAGCTACAGGGCCTCGCAGAGACGGGAACATCCCTGACAGCTATAGCTATGGTTTACATGCAGATTGGCAAAATGTCACTATACCACCCGGTATATGTGTCTGAACTTGACTCACTCCAGACTCCATTTTTGGTTGGCCAAGATTTTATAAACCGTTTCGACGCGATTATAAATTATGGTGATCAGACAATGTGGGCCACAGTGAGCAATCCACTGCTGATCGAGGTGCCTCCCCAAGTTCAGGACACTGATTGTCTAACAGCAGGTACCGCAGCAGGCACACGGGAATCCCCAACCGTGAGCACAAGCCCGGTAAGTGAACCTTCAAATACAGGTGAGACAGAGGAGACTCAACAATTGGACCAGACTCTGGCCCATCACGAGAACCTCCTCTGCGAGCTGACACCTTCTGCACTCACTGAACACTAACTACCACAGGTAGAAGAAGGTGTGGAGATCCGAGGTTCCCACACCAAAGACGCTGTACTGTCCTGTGGGACGGATAATTCGGCAATCAGCCAAGCTTTTAGTGAAACCAGGGTTCAAGGACATCTGAGTCCAGCAAATGACAGTCTACCAGACATCATTGTTACAGATTTCGAGGACTCCTCATCAGACAAAAAGGGGGCAAACTCACACTATCTACCACAGGTAGAAAACGGTGTGGAGGTCCAAGGATCCCGCACCAAAGATGCTGTACTGTCCTCTGGGACAGGTAATTCGGCTATCAGCCAAGCTTTTGATGAAACTTTGGTTCAGGAGCATTTGAGTCTAGAACTACTCAGAGATGACATAGATCTTACAGACTCAAAGAGCACCTCTTCAGTCATGAAGTGGGAAGACACACATCACAACGACAGTGACACGTCGCAGTCTGACCTGTCAGACACACTTGCGACTGCGCCGACAGCTGTGACACACCTGAATTACACAGAAAGAGGTAGACGTACAGAGATACGTTGGCCGAAACCTAAGAGGTTCCTGTGTACTGTCTACTCTAAGCTGCGCAAACAGCCTAGACTAAACAAAGGCATCCTAACTCGTGCCCATGGACGAACGTCCACACCTGTGTGCGTGGTCCCCCATGACCACAGGGGGGTGATGTTAGGTCATGCCCATGTCAAGGACAAAGATTTCAATAACCCCACAAACGACAAAGATCTCGCAAACTCACAGACTTCATGGGAAAATAAGGTCGTCCAAGCACAAGATAGTAAATAAACTAAACAGTTTAAACTATACTAGTTGCGAAAAGAAACCGTTCCAACTAGAACTTAGAAACGCTAAGCATAAAACCCACAACAAAAAACTAACCTTAACAACCGTTTAAATCTGCAGGATTTAATTGACATCGGTTATAAAGCTAAGAACTGTTTTTCTTGTGTGTGACACGTTGGAATCTGACGACCAGAGTGAGTTTGTTGTAGTGAAACGTTGTTTTCTAGTTGCTTAATTGCTACTTTTGTTGTTATTGAAGTTGTTATTGTTTTCTGAACACTCCCAGCCAAAAGAGGTTTTGATTAATGTTAGTTGAAGACTTAAATGGATTTAACTATGCCAACATGCTGTTCATTTTGTTAAAGATCTCAATCTTTGAAGAGTCATTGTAGATTAATACTACTTAAGGTACTATAATCTACACTGATCTCCCAATCATTTAGGTAGAACCGATTCGATCGTCTCTATTCTAGATCTATTCATTTTGATGAGTCTCGCCATAGACTTCAAAATTTATAGGGAATACCAAATCTTGCGTCGTTCGTCTAAAAGACAACAGACATTTAGACCAAACTATATTTCATTTTTCTATTTTAGTTTAACTTTAAACTAAGTAATGAATGGAGGAATAGTTTGAAAGAGGAGGCCTTCGTTACAGAAGCCCTCCAAAAACTCTATAGGTCCCTACATCTGATTTTTACAGCATTGATCCACCCCTTAATTGGTAATTGTAGCTGATCTAATCCATGATAGCTTACATACCAGGTGCATATAGGTAGGGCCTAATGTAAAATCCCAGTCATAAGCCCACCTAAAACCACATAATTGCATGACACATTGAACCAGGGTGGCACCGACTGGAAGCCATCCAGCCTGCAACCTTCGATGTGGGGACCTGCTACTCCAACGTTGGTCTTCAACCTTCATCCAAGGGCCGCCTCCTCTGCGTCAATCGAGGGATCCCCTCTACATGCTGATTAAAAACCATTTGTTGCTGATGAAATCAATAACCCAATCGTTGTGGAATTACCGCTGTGGATTATAAGACTTTGTTTCCAAGGGATCACAGACTCAGTTTTCCATGGGTTAACAGACTATGTTTTCCAAAGGATTGAAAGCTTACCGCAATGGGATTACCTACGAACAGTGAGGAATTTCCAAAAACATTATGGGAGTATAATTTTGATTTTTTTTTTCCACTTGCCGGATTACATAGAGGTCAGAGATATTTGGTGGTATCTTTTCGTATTAGAACTCCTTTCCAAGGACAGGCGATGACTTCCCAAAAGGGGGACTGTAGTAATACAGCACTCTCATGTCCGTTACTGGATGTAAACCTCTTCACATATCTCTGAAACTCTGAGTGTTACACTTTTCTTGAAGCTCTCAAGGAGACAAGTGGATACTATTTTATTACAATTGTTTTGAATTAAGAAACACAAATCAATCAGAAAGACTTCCTTTTAATTTGTGTTAATTCAGAATTGATCAACAGTATATTTTTGTCATTTAATGATGATCTGTTACTAAGCTGGTATATGTTAAATATGCCAAAGTTAAGAGAACATCTCAGAATGATCTCTCTTTAAACTGTCTGTTCTATGCAGAAAACATGTCTAAAGTTGATGAACAACCCGTTCGTGTTTGTTTGAAGTGTTTTTGGAACGAAGGAAAAGTTCTAGACATAACTTGTCTTCTGTCTCCCGTCCTTTCTAAAAACAATTAATCTGTTCTCAAAACAGAATTCATGGTTTGGTTCACACCTGCATGTTCTGACGTACGTTTCTCTTTATTTCCTGTCTGCCCTATCTGTCACTCAGACTCACTGACTTGCAAAGTCACTCCCTCTCTAGTGGTAGACAACCAATCAGCAGGAAGTATGTGACTAAGTCACACCCCCTTCTTAAAGGGACACTTCCTGTAGACTCTTCGGTGTGTTGAAGGGAAGAACTAACTAACAACTGGTTTTTCTCTGGATTCTGGTGAAACGTGGTGGTCATTTTGTCAATTAGACCTACGTTTCTCAGCAGAGTTACAGCCGAGCCTTGCTGTGACTCACTCACTCATTTCTGAAAGAATTTGTTTCGGGAAGTTTTATTTTGAAGCTCAGTCAGGAGCTGGCCCTGTTCCTGCCGGGAAGAGCGCACTTCTGCTCGTTGAATCAGCACACATGCGCAGAAGTCAGCTGGGTGCCAACTGGACAACAAAGTCCGTTAGTGTCCACAAAACTTCAGCTCTTATCTCCAGAGACGTACAGTATTGTCACCAGGTAAAGAGATGTTGATTGTATGCTGAACGTGTGAGAAGTCCAGCTGGACCTGTTCGGGAAAGTGTCACCCTGCACATTTCAAAATAATTAACTTCTGTAAACTTATCTTTCATCCTATTTCTTCCTCCTTATTCTTATTTTTCCTAAGCCAGTAAACTTTTAAGTAAATGTGCCAACAGGGAGTTGGACTATAACTGTCTGTTTGTTTTTAATTTGAATTCTTGTCAACAGTAGTTATTACATCAGAGCTAATATTGATACAAATGTTTAATGTACTTTTATGATTGTCTCAATAAAAGGACTATCTTTTGGTGGATCAACATAAGTTGAAGTCTCTCGTGAAATTACATTTTGTCTAGTCACATCAAAGCAATTTAAGCCGGAAAAAGAGTGAACTCGTGAATCTTAATGATAGATTTGTGTAGATAAAATCTGCTCAAACCTTTCATCTGGAGTATTATACTAATCAGCAAACTGATAAGTATATATATCTCCTACATTTGGTAGCACCACGCTGGTGTTCTGTTACAATGATGTGATATTTCACAGGGATTAGACTGGTTAGAGAATCATGACTCTAACAGCCTCGGGGTAGAAGCTGTTCCTCAGTCTAATGGTTCTACACTTAATGCACCTTAACTTCCTGCCTGAAGGGAGCGGGGCAAAAAGTGTATGTGCTGAGTGAGTGGGGTCCTTCAAGATGCAGGTGGCCCTCTGCCTGCATGTGGAGGTGTAGATGTCTGTAATGAGACTGACTCTAACATACATCTGTGCAGCCTTAACCACTCTCTGCAAAGCTTTTCTTTTATGTGAATAGATAGTTTTAAATTGTTTTTATGCTGTTAATTTTGTCAAAACTGGAATTTCTGGAAGTTGAAATTAAAAATGTTAATTAATTGTCTTGAATGAAAAATACCCCATGTTTAAAAGAATAAAAATTGTATTAACACTATTAAAGAACAGTTCTTAGTTATTTATGTTACACAAATATTTCCATTGCATTAAAGAGGCAAATTGAAGTAATTGAGGATTATGAGGGG
>JBBPBX010011792.1:0-55267 GCA_038048925.1 Garcialebias charrua
AGTGGTCTGGAGCACTTCCGTTGTAGCTTTTTCTATTTGCAGCCATCTTTTTAAATTTGCTGCTGTTTTTTTAAAATTTGCTGCTGTTTTTTTTTTAGTTGCTGCTGTTTTTTTTTTATTTGCAGCGTTTGCACCCCTCGGCCACCGTAGTATATCCATTTGATGAGAAGTTGAATGTTTTTACATCTGTTGCATTGGAACAGGTGTCAGAGCTGACTGGTCAGTTATGCATTTGAAAGAGTGTGCGTGTCCCTGGTTCAACCACATAATGCTTGGTTGATGTTATTGGCTCTGGAAAGACCACATATGGATCTGATTGGTCAAATAGGAGCCAATTAAGGAAGGAGTGCCTACACCACCCCTTTGACACCCTGGTAATTACATTAAACTGTCTGGTAAAGCGTAGCATCTGTTTAAAGCAGAAACAAGTCACAACAACCCGAGGGTGGGCCGCCATATTTAAAGGCTGGTGAAGATTGTATTGAGCGCTTGTTCTGATCATATTTAAAGGCGTTAATCCTCTGTGTTTTTATTTGGTCATTTGTTTAGAGCCTGATTTCTTGTTTTCTTTCATGATTTGAATTTAATTGAATTAAATATCTACTTTACTGTATTTAAATTTTTAAAGTTAAATTTCTGTTCCAGCCATTCACCTGGTTAAAAAAAAAACAAAAAAATAACACTAAAAGAAAGCTGTAATATTAGAAGATAAAAGGAAGGATGGAGAGCAGAGAAGAAATAAATGAAAAGGTGTGAAACAGTCTAAAAAATCTAATTCATCCTCTAGTATTTGTTCATGTACGTGATGGAGCATGTTCCCTAGATCTTATATTGTAATACTTTATACTAACAGTCAAAAGAAAAGGCAGATTTTCCCTCTCTGTTTACACAAAGCCAGACTTTGTTCACTGACCTTGAATTCCTCCTGAGGGCAACAAACAATCCCAAGTCTTCCTCCTCCGTTAAAGCAGGCTGCAATGTCTGTGTGTGTTCGTGCTGAGGAAGCACCTATTCACTTCATGTCTTCATCTGCAGAACAAGGAAAAAAAAGGGGCAGAGATGATTAGACATACCAGTCTAAGACAGTTTGTGTCTTCCAAACCATGCAAAGCAGGCATGTCCACTCCACTCCTGAACTGGGGTAGATATTATTTTCTTGATTTTTATTTTTATTTTTTACAAATTGAGTTAAATTTTCTGAAAGAAAGGATGCATGTTTATTAATATTTAATTTATTGTAGTTGCTTGTGTTTGTGTCTACAAAGTTTATGTCTTTCTTTTCCGTCCTTTGGAATGAGGAAGAGTCCTATCTAATAAATCAAAGAAACTGACACCTCCAACCTAAAGGCAGACAGCTTTCTGAATTGGATTAGTAATTTGACTTAAAGTATACACTAATATTATATTTCAGATTATCAGTTAAATGGGGGAAAAAGTTCAGTGAAGTAACTCTAAAAGAATCAAGTGAAAAGAAAGATGCAATATTTCATCACAAAATCAATGAGAAAATCCAAGTGGGGATTGAACCCACAAACACTCGATTCCAAGATCACTGCTTCAATCACTGACCCACCACACACAGACACCATGGAATTGTTTAAATAAGGTCCTAGTAAGTTGGCAGAAATTTCATTTTCTTTGTTTTTCCTCTCTTCGTTTGAACTTTCTGCTCTGGTCCCTTTATCTGCTCCAAACTAATTTAAAAACTGGATATCTCCACTGTTGAACCCAGCAGGTTTCGTTGCAGCTATCCCTGGGTTTGAGCTCATGTCAGGTCTAGGTAGAGGTTGCATCAATGCGCTAAAACCAGCCAAATATGTTCACAGGAGAGAAAACCAGATGCTCCAAATTAAACTCTATTGGACCTGACCGCACGTTTGGATCCAAATGACAAACGTGAGTCATTGAACAGTACTGCCCAATAACGGTAAATAAGTAAAAAATAAAAAAAACTGAGGATGAATCACTATTAATATTTAAAATTCCACTTATAATTTCAAAATAGCTGAACAAAACAACATACAGCAAGTTCACTAAATAGTTATTTTACAATATTCATTGGGAGGAACTACTTTGTGGGCTGAAATATGTTTTAGGTGGAGCTGCACCCCACCTACCCCTATGCATCAGTCACCACGTCTCCTAGCAGACATTTTGCAATAGCAACCTATTATGTTGCATTTAGATGTCTCATCCACACCTTTACAGGAAAGCCACATGGCACATAGAAATATGTTAAATAAACATGTGACACGTGAAACTTTTTTGTATGTTTCCCATACGATTTTAAAACATCTTAACACGTTCATGTATCCGAAGATTTTTACACATTTGCGAAGCAACAAGTCTTTGGAAAAAAATAAGACTACTAAATATACTTTTTATTTTTTATTTTTTTACGAGGGAGTGAAGATGTTTTTTTTAGTTTTTTTTTAAGTTTTTTTCAATATTTATGTATTTTTCCCATATGATTACAAATGTACCAGTACTTATTTTGTAGAAGTCATGTTATATTGAAGCATTGCCAGAGTTCTAACTTTGTGTATTCAACCAGAATTTACATCTGCCTTAATGCGTAACATTAGTCAACTCAGTTTACAAATCACCATATTCACCACAATAAAACTCAAATTATTTAATCAAAGTAATATATCGGTATGCAAATGTAATATAATTGCAAAAAGTAAACTTAAATTAATAAACATATGTCCAATATTACATTCCACAAGGTTTAAATAAACACAAAAAAGAACAAAACGGAAAAAAAGAAAAAAGAAAAGGAAGTGAGACTAGATGGGTGCTTGGTCTGCCCAGACGTTTATGCAAGGTGACAGGCTGCGAGTCTTTTTGCATTCGAGATTTGAATTGCATTCAGCTTCCCCGATTTCTGCTGGGATGCAGCAGTTTGGATAAACACATCAGTTTGAGTTCACCTCCTGCTTTGTCTACACTTTTCTACTCTAGTGCCTGTCCCTCCACTGTCTTATTGCTGCCTGAATAATTCTGTATTTCTTTCAGGAAATTGCTTTGCAGTTTATTTTGAAAAAATAAAATAAAAATGATGATGAGGAAATTGCTTTAAGTCTTTTCAGTTTCTGATTATTAAGTTAATCCTAAATAAATGATGTTTCGTTCTCATGACCCAATCATTTGGTAAACACGCCTTCCAGGCCTGCGCATGCGCGCTGAGCCTGGAGGGCATGTTGAATTGCTGCTCGTTGTGTTTTAGCGCCAGAGGGTGACCTTTGACCCCTCTTGCACTCTTTTGAGCAGGCTGGTCGGCCCGACAGAAGACATTGCGAGATCTGACCATCTTTGGCAGAGCTCGTGTATCTTGCTGTGGTTCATAGTTTGACCACATGGTTTGTTTATAAAAATGGGACTCGAGTCAAGAACCAGGGCAGTCTGTGCTTTGGTACTTTTATTTTTGTACATGTCTGAAACAGTGTTTGTTTTGTTTACACATGCAACATTCGAGTCATGTTTGGTGCGCGCACACATACCACTCATTCATCGTAGTTCTTTACAAGGGGAGACTGGGCTCAAGAAGTTAGGTTCCCATACCACGTGGGCGGGCAAACCTGTAAAATTATCAGTTCGTCCTGTTTCATCAGGTTTGAGTCTGTTTTCCACATTGGGTCACTGAAGAGGTCCTTGCCGGTACTGGAAGGTTTCACCGCCACCAGCGGGTCTCTTCCGTGGTAGGCCACGCGTGTCTTCCTTTGGGGGTGCAAAGCTTTTCCTCGGCAACCCCTCGCGGAGGGCTTCCACCTGTTTGTGTCTTTGTGCCAGTCTGTCCTGGAGGCGTTCAAGGGCTCCCCCGAAGAGTCCCGTCGACTCGATGGGGTGCTGGAGGAAAGTGGACCTCTGGTTTTCTGGGAGGTCCGACAGAGTTAGCCAAAGATGGCACTGGGCGACAACTATTTCCGCCATTGCCTTGCCTTGGGAAATGGCTATTGTCCCTATCATGCGGAGCACGAGGTCCGAGGCACGGCGGGCCTCCTCCATGGCTTCCGATGTGGCCTGCTCGTCTTTTGCTACCTGGATATGTTGGAGTTTTTCCGCCAGGTATGCCTGCACCATGGTCGATATGTTCATTGCGTGAGCCGCGAGGCCCTGAGCCTTGTAGCACTTCTCGAGTTGTTTCTCTGAAGCGCGGCAGGGCCTGTTGGGTAGCGTGGGTTTCGTCCCCGTGGCTATGGGGGCCAGGTGAGCCACCAAAGTCTCTTCTATCAGGGGTGCGTTGGCGAGGCCTGCTGTCTCCATTCCCACGACGTCAAGGAGTCGGGATAATGGCAGCATGATGGAAGCTCCGGGTTTTGCCCATGAGCGCTTGTGCTCCATGAGGAAGTCCGGAAAAATGGGCATTTTCTGCGACGTTGTCGGCTGTTTTGCATAGAAGTAGCTTCCCGCTAGCCTTGTAGCCTGTTGGCGAGGTGTGGGGTTTGGCCATGTGACGTGCAGGGCATCTGCCGCCCTGTGGCACAGGTCAAACAGGACAGGTACCGACAAGTCCAGTTCCGGTAAGATTTGCGCCAGGTTAAGATAAGATAAGATAAGATAAGATGCCTTTATTAATCCCACAGTGGGGAAATTTACATTGTCACAGCAGCATAGAGGACAGGGACCAGTTCAGAAAAATGTTAAAAAAATCTCTATATACATAAATAATACAAATTAGTACAAAAAAACACTGAAACAGTATAAAACAAAATATAGCTACTAAGAGCTACTAAGAGCAGCGCGTGTTGTACAGTCTGATGGCGGCCGGAAGGAAAGACCTACGGTATCTTTCCTTCACGCACTTAGGGTGCCGCAGCCTGGCACTAAAGGAGCTGCTCAGGGCTGTCAGAGTGTCATGCATGGGGTGGGACGGGAACACCAGCATGCGCTGAAGCTTGGTCCTCATTCTCCTGTCAGCCACCACCTCCACTGGGTCAACATGACACCCAAGGACAGAGCTGGATTTCTTGAGGATCTTGTTCAGTCTCTTCCTGTCAGCAGTAGAGATGCTGCTACCCCAACAGACCACTCCATAGAAGATGGCTGATGCCACCACAGCATCAAAGAAGGTCCTGAGAAGAGTCCCCTGCACACCGAAGGACCTGAGTCTCCTCAGTAGATGCAGTCTGCTCAGTCCTTTCTTATAGAGGGCAGCAGTGTGGTCAGTCCAGTCCAGCTTGTTGTTAAGATGAACACCCAGGTACTTGTAGGACCTCACAATCTCAATGTCCATTCCCTGAATGTTCACTGGCACAGCAGGAGACCGTTTGGACCTGCGAAAGTCCACCACAAGTTCTGTGAGGAAACTGCAGTTTCTCCCTTGTGACCATATTCAGCGTCTTGGTCGGACACTTCAGGCGTCGAGTCCTCGGCAACAACTGAGGATTCTGACATGTTGTCCTCTCCGACTCGGCCGTTGCTTTCCAGGTCCACGTTGTCGGGCTCCGGATCAGGAGCGAGCACTTTAGTGCGACGTGCGACCTTCAGCGCCGCGTTTCTAGCCATGGATTTAGCCAATGCGTCAGCCCGTCGTTTCCTCACTACTGCCGACATTCGACGGCAGTGAGAGCAGAAGTCGGGGAATTCCAGCGCTTTCCTCACGTGCAGAATCCCTAGGCAGACAGGACAGGCCTCGTGGGTGTCCGTCGCCGAGAGGGAGTAGCCGCTGCCGCTGGGGCATGGGCGCGAGCGAGGACTCATCGTCTTGGTTTTCCTCCTCCTTGTCCTCCGTTTTCCCTTCTCGGGAGCCATGTCCGGCGAGAAGCGTCAAAGTTGTTTCTAGTTTTCTTTTTTTTGAAGCCGTCTTCTCCGTCGTCTTGCTTACGCTGGTTAGCATGCTAATGATAGCAGGAGGTTGTGACGCAGTTAGCGCCGTCGTGCGAAAGCTGCGGAAAAGAAGAAAACTTCGAAGGTGAGTAGAAA
The DNA here is from genome assembly GCA_038048925.1 of Garcialebias charrua. Lineage (NCBI taxonomy): Eukaryota > Metazoa > Chordata > Actinopteri > Cyprinodontiformes > Rivulidae > Garcialebias > Garcialebias charrua. The sequence goes on from JBBPBX010011792.1 coordinate 5,926, forward strand.
AACGCTGGACTAGCTTTCGCCAGCCCAGCAATACGCAGGAAAATTTCTCTGTACGCTCAGTGTAGGGAGCAAGCTCACCTCAGTTGAGCGATGCGACAACAGAGAAGTCCCACGAAGTTCAGGTGTTAAGCGAGGTGAAGGGCAAAAAGAGAAAGATGGAGGGGCGCAAGCCGCTTAAGTACCCAGAGGGCGGGGCCTCTGGCGCGGCGGTGACGCCTCTAGCCGTAAAGGCGTGAGTATATTCCTTCAGGTAATCGCGCGGGGAGCAATTCCCATAGCAAGTATGTTGCACCGAGAGACAGACTGAAAGCGAACTATATTTGGTATTAAAGTCTCAAAATATATTTTATTCGTTTCACTCTCTCTAAAGACAGTTTGACAAACCATTGTGTGACTGAAACACTGACGCAAAAGCCTTCAGGTGTAAAGAAGCTCACCTCAGCCTTGATTTGCCTTCTCTCAATGCACTGACGTCAAATTGTATCTGAGCAGACTGAAGAAAGGCTGCAGCAGTGAACAGTGACTGAAAACTCAATGAAATGTTTGTAAATGATCAGAGCCCTTAAAACATTCAATAAAATAGTGATAGACTCAGATTTTTTCAGAGTGAGTAGCACGCAACTTATTCCCGACTGTCTAAACCATTTGTTTTTCTGACTGAAAGCGATAAACCAGCTTATGGCTTTACTGCGTTGCTGGGTGTTTGTGATCAAAGTTATGTGTCACAAACTGCTGCTATGAAGAGATTTTAATACTTCTCTACACAACCTCTCCTGCACATGGAGGATGACTCATGCAGGGTTTAATGTGATTTTCATGTTCTGCTCATCAGCATTACCTGACAAAAAGCCTGCAGACTCATTTGGATCACACTTTGGAGCCATCTGTGGATAGTGTGTGTGAGCCCAAAGCATTTCAGCCCTTTAAGCATTTCCACAAGCTGCAAAATATCTGTCAGGTTATGTCAAAAGTTCAAAGATAATAACCAGAAGGAACTCAGTACATGTATATAATTAAAATGGACCATTTAATTCAGCGGAAATGTCTTCAAACAGAGGTTAAAAATGTGTTAGGATTTTTTTTTTCTCCAAACCCTATTGTTTCATTTTTCACCACTTTTATTGTCTGTCCAACAGATCTCATGCGTAAATTAGTCTTTGAGGCTCAATGTGACTTATCTGTTTAAATAAAGGTTGAAAATGGAGAGTTTTTGTTTCTCTTGTTCTAAACTGTGCCTGATAACAGCTGCTCCAAGCAGAGCATAAAACAGAGTCAGTGTCTGCTGTCTAAAACAAACACGTTGGCCCTCATTCACGAAAATGTTCGTATTTTTATCCTAAATTTCTCCTACTTTTGTTCGTACGAAGCGTTCGTACGAACATGCCACGTCAGATTCAACAAAGTCTTCTATCCTCAGGAAAAGTGTGTAAATGGGAGCGTAAATATGATGAATCCCACCTGTTCCAACCACCTGCGCGTGCACGCGGAGAGGTCATTTACATAATTCCCACCCCTCAAAACACCATATAAGGCTACGTTTCCTGCCTCGGAGGCAAAACGTGTTCGTGCATAAAATGACAGCGAAAAGTAAAAAAGAAGAACTCTACCGGTGCGGAGATTGAAGTTCTGCTCTCCTTGATCGAGAAAAGTAAATCTGTCCTTATTAGCAGCGTCACTCATGGGAGTAAATGACCAACTAATGCCAAAGAATGTTTGTTTATAATAAATGTGGACCTTAAAATATACATGTGTACTGGTGGCTAACTGGTTAAAACATTGCACTGTTATTGAGATTTTGTGGGTTCGATTCCCACAAGGTATGCCTATTTTTTTTTCCTTCCTTCTTTAGATTATTTATTCATTCCAGATTAAAAAGACTTTATGCTTCATTTCTTGTTGTATTGTAAATAGTTTTCTTGTGTTTTTTAAATCTGGAATGAATTAAAAGGAGAAAAAAAAACGTTGTCCCATGTGGGACTCGAACCCATAAAGTTCAGCACTGCGACGCAACGCTTTACTGATTGAGCTATTTGACAGCTATGACTGCAACAGGAGGAGGTCAACCTAAAGTCTGCGTTACCGAAGTCTGCGTTACCGAGACAAATTAAACTTAAATTAATTCATAATTTAAGTTGGTTTTAGTTTGAGATCTTCATATTAATATTGTAGTGTTAGAAAACGGCATTGATAACAAATTGATTTTAATTTAAATACTTTAATCCGTTAGTCATTATTACATTTAAAAATATAATTCGACTTCAAACAGAACCTATTGTCAAGACCAATTGTGGTGCGTGACTTTTTTAAACTCTAAATATTTTCTAAATAACGAAATATGAAGTTATTAGTGGAGAAATTCCGTCTGGATGACAGCAGACTGACGCTCCTAAAATATACGACAGGTCCGGACCACTCGTAAATTTTGTTCGTATCTGAAAAAAATCGTAGGATACGAAAACATTGTTGAATGCCACAAATGATCCTAAATCACTCGTACGCACAGTTTAAGAACAAATCTGTGCGTACGAACGGTTCGTGAATGAGGGCCATTGAGTTTTTAAAACCACCAGATCATGATAAAGTGATTTCTTACCACACACGCAACAGCAGAAGAACAATCAGAGCTCTGACAAACTTTTCTGAAAGGCCACACCTGCTCCTTTATCTGCTTGCCTTTCAATCAGTGATGGAGAGCACCAACAGGTGCCACTGGTTACATCAAGAACATAAAAATACAATAAATTAATTCATTTATTTGCTCATTCTTTTGAGAATTGTGAAAAGTCTCTCCATTCTGTCTCTACTTACATTTGTTCTTCTCTCTGCTGCTTCATCTCTTCTGATGAACTGAAATAAATCATCCTCTCTGTCCTGCTGCCTCTTTCTTCCCCGTCTCCGTTCCTCAGCCCTGGCTCACCCGCTGCTGCGCTTGGACCTGGAGTGTCCTCAGTGATGGAGACAGTTAGGACAGGAGGTGCAGTGGAAGGTCTGTCCTAAAACCTCGTCCATGATGACAAACCAGACAACAAGTCACAGCAGCAGCTTCCCATTAACTCCTCCTGACCCACCTGGATATTTACAGTCCTGAACAGAGGAAACGTCAAAGTTGGCAAAAAGAGCAACAAACATAAAAAAAAAACTTTACATGTATTAACAGCTGCACGTGTTATACCCCTGAAAAGGGGAAATGTGAAACAAACACAGACACAGTGTCACTTCTGTCACGTCCAGTGTTGTTATATTTCAAAACAGTTTTCAGTATAACATTGTCACGTAAAAAATGTAATTCGGTTACAAAAATTGAACCACACAACATTAATTACTCAAGATGCCTCTGTGCCAACACAAACCAAGACTGCATGTATATCATCAGCATGAGCAGCAGACTACACAACTACAGCATCGTATATAAACCTTACATGTAACATTATGAAAACACATCAATCATCTATGCATCATACATATCTAACTAGACTGATGTCTTACAGAATTACAGATATTAACATTATTTCACTTGTATAAAATATAGAATTTAAAACACAAAATATCTTCCCTGAGTCCTGAACATTGCACTCAAACATTGGCCCTCATTCACGAAAATTTTCGTATTTTTATCCTAAATTTCTCCTACTTCTGTGCGTACGAAGCGTTCGTACGAACATGCCACGTCAGATTCAACAAAGTCTTCTATCCACAGGAAACGTGTGTAAACGGGTTGCGTAAAGTTAATGAATCCCACCTGTTCTATCAACCTGCGCGTGCTCGCGGAGAGGTCATTTACATAATTCCCACCCCTCAAAACACCATATAAGGCCACGTTTCCTGCCTTTTGACAGCAGGAAGTGTCCATTCATTCTAAATCAAGAAGTAAAAAGAACTTCACGCGTTCGGAGATTGAAGTTCTGCTCTGCACCGCTACCCCCCCCCCCCCCGCAAGTGTCGGATGGTCAAATATCTTTAATTTTAGTGTACTGTGTTACATTATAGTTTCACTTATTCAGAAGAGCTGTGGCGCACCGCTACCCCCCACCCCCCCGCAAGTGTCGGATGTGTTTTTGAACAGAAGCATTTTAAAATGTCTCGAAACTACAGTTAACTTCATATTAATATTGTAGTGCATATGTTGTGTGTCCCGTGGGTCGTACAGTATCAGAAATCAAGAATAAATGGTTTGATCTGAAAATGGCTTCAAACAAACGTCTCGCCGCAGCACGGACAGGAGGTGGTCAAGGAATAGTCTGCGAGATGGATGGACAATAAATGCCACGCTGCGCAGACGCATGCCAACATGTTTTGCAGCACAAATGAGTCATGCGCGCTCGTCATCGCGCAACCACATTCTGCAGGTTATATTTCGAATCAGATATAATAATCTATTGCTCCGATGGTGTTTGGCACAGCAGTCCAGCAATAGCATGAAAATCAGTCTTAATTCGTACTTGTTCTGCGGCGGTGTATGGGAATTTTATGTACCTGGGTGTTAATATGAGGAGCGGCTTTGATGACCAAGGGGAGCGCACGACTCACTGAAGCCTGCGCGACACACCAGACAAATTAAACTTAAAATTATAATTCTAATTCAAACAGAATAACCTATTGTCAAGAATAATTATGGTGCGTGATTTTTTTAAACCCAAAATATTTTCTAAATAACGAAATATGAAGTTATTCGTGGAGAAGATCCGTCTGGATGACAGCAGACTGACGCTCCTAAAATATACGACAGGTCCGGACCACTCGTAAATTTTGTTCGTATCTGAAAAAAATCGTAGGATACGAAAACATTGTTGAATGCCGCAAATGATCCTAAATCACTCGTACGCACAGTTTAAGAACAAATCTGTGCGTACGAACGGTTCGTGAATGAGGGCCATTGTGAGTATACCTGCTAGGCATCTGTGCAATGGGACACAGTTGGCAAGAAAACTAGAGTAAACTCTTATCAAAATCACAGTTACCCAAGCTGTTCATGTTACTGCAGCCATTTTCTACATGTTTTCTAAACTCAGTGACCATAAATCTAGTTATAAAACTGGTAACAGTCAGAATTTTTACCTGAAAAGGGGAAATGTGAAACAAACACAGACACAGTGTCACTTCTGTCACGTCCAGTGTTGTTAATGGGCGAGCAGGAGCAACACATTTCACCTGTGTTAGTTTAGACATAACTAATCGAAACACGATCAGGAAGTAAAACTCTCAAGACATAAACTTTGAAATTGTATCACTCTCTAAAGTCTGTATCACTCTCTAAAGTCTATAAACAATCATATTCAGAAAAGTAACATTTAAAGAAAATATATTTAAGATGTATTCTGCTACTGCATCATTCTGTGACCTTTGAACTGCAAGACCAGAAAAATTGGTCACAGATATTTAGAGCAGCAATCACAATGCATCTTATTCCCATGAATTTCTCTTCAACTGAAGAATGGATTATGGTGTGTTTGATCCCTTTACATTTCCCAAATAATACCATGAACTACATACAAATACAAAATAATACAAAACAATAGTATTTTACTTAATGTTTTTTTGTTGTTTTTTTAACAATTTTATAACCACTACACACTCCCCTTCAACAAAAATGTCGTCCTCGACATCCAAAGTATGGGTCCATGGGTATATTCCCTTTGGAAAACAGTCCATGAGTCCAATAAAATTCTGTGGTTATCCATACAAGAACACGGGGTGGGTGGAGATCTGGACGGGGTTTGGCCACATGGACCTTGATTGAAGGGGTCCATAATATTGCATGGGGTCACACCCATATGTGGATATGGCTGGAAGTCCCACATTGTAACAAGATGGACAACCAAGTTCATCATAGGTGAATCGCTTTGGTGGTCGTCGTTCTCTCCGAGGTCTGTCTTGTACTCGCTCGTTACTGCTGTGATTCTCACATGAGGGAGATAACATGGGTGGCAGTACAGGAATATTTTCACAATTTTCCAGTTGCTCAGGCGCTTCATCTCTTAGTAGCACGTCAGTTAGCACCTGTTCCTCTTCGGATTGTGACACTCTCACTTGTCTCTCATCTGGCCAGTCATGTGATGCTTCGATTTCAGGGCCTGCCGACGGACCAGTGTGCTCCTCCTCAGCAGGGGAATATATCTGTAGATATGGGCCAGGGCATGGGTAGTAAAACCATTCATCCTCTGAGTCCTCATCACTGTCGTCCTTTTGCTGACTGTTAAGTTCACTGTCACTTGTCTGTCTTGAAGCTTTCCTCTGCAATCTGGGAACTTTTAGAGGAACCTCCAAAGGGAGGTGGTCACAGGGGAGTAAAAGGTTGCGGTGTAGTATCCTGCTATCTCTCCTCTTTCCTTGTTCCGGTTCCACCTCATAGACTGGAGCATCCTTATTTACTCGACGCACAACCTTGTGGATGGTGTCCTCCCAATGGCTGCGGAGCTTGCCGGTCCCACCTCTTGGGGTCAAGTTTCTGACCAAGACACGGTCTCCAGGTTCCAACTCTGAGCTCTTTGGTTTACGATCATAATTTCTTTTGCCTCTTTCAGCTGATTTCCTTGCATTGTTCCTTGTTATCTCATAAGCTTGTTGCATCCCTTCTCTCCATTTTCGCATGTACTCCCTGTGGTCAGGCGTGCCCGTTTCTGGCGTCAAGCGGAAAAGTACATCAACGGGCAGTCTTGGGGTCCTTCCAAAAAGGAGATAAAAGGGAGAAAAGCCAGTGACCTCACATCTTGTGCAATTATATGCAAAAACCAACCTATTCAGTGAGTCTTTCCAGCTGGACTTCTCTTTTTCTGTAAGCGTCCTCAGCATCTGTATGAGTGTACGATTAAATCGTTCAACTTGGCCATTACCTTGGGGATGATATGGCGTCGTTCGTGAGCCCAACACTCCAGAGGTTTTTTTCAGTTGTGACATGAGCTGGTTTTCGAATTCACCACCTTGATCGTGGTGAATACGTAAAGGGAATCCAAATCTTAATGCATAGTCATTAAAGAGTTTATCTGCCACAGTTTTTGCTGACTTAGATGTGGTGGCATAAGCTTGGGCAAATCTTGAGAAATGGTCAATCACAACCAATATATATTCATATCCGCCTGAAGACTTGTCAACATGCAAAAAATCAAGTGACACTAACTCAAAAGGCTGGGTTGTAACAATATTGGTTAGTGGTGCCCTGGTCTCTCGGCTCGGTTTCTTTTGTTTCAAACATGAGCAACCTTGAGCCACATAGTGCTCAATGTCATGTTGCATGTAGGGCCAAAAAAAACGTTCTCTTACTAGGGAGATAGTCCGGTCAACTCCTTGATGCCCCATGTCATTATGCAGCTCTTTCATAACTGTTGCTTTGTACTTTTCAGGCAAAACAAGTTGTGTCCGTTTGGTTGTCTTTCGGCGCAGGATGCCATCATCATCCAAAGTGAGTTTTTCCCATTCACAGAGTAGCCTTTTACTTTGGGTACTGAATGATTTCAGTTGTTTACTGTCAGGTTTCTTATTTAATTGATGACATCCAATCACTGGCCCAATATTTTTATCTTCCCTCTGGGCTTGACAAATCTCCTTCAGTGAGAGAGGGGTACACTCTGAACTGCTGATTTCTTTACACTGAGCAGACAGTGCCATGGACCACCCTGCATGGGAATCTGGGTCCTCAACTGACTGTACTACTGCTTGTACTGAATTTGATGACATTTGTTCAGTGCAGTGTTTCATCATGGTGTCAATATCCACTGGTAGCCTTGAGAGACAGTCGGCATCAATGTTTTCTTTTCCTGGTCTGTATCGGATGGTGAGGTGAAAGTCTGCCAATTCAGCAACCCACCGACACCCAGTCGCATTTAGTTTTGCTGAGGACAAGACATAAGTGAGCGGGTTATTGTCCGTATATACAGTGCATGACGAACCAATCAGATAGTCCCTAAATTTTTCACAAACAGCCCATTTTAGAGCAAGGAACTCTAATTTTCCAGAATGTAGGTGGTAGTTCTTTTCAGGTTCAGTGAGAGTTCGGGAGGCGTATGCTATTACACGCATTTTTCCTTCCTGTTCCTGATACAAAACTGCCCCCAGGCCCAGGTTGGAAGCATCCGTGTATAGGACAAACGGCTTACTAAAATCAGGAAAGGCAAGAATTGGTGGCTCTACCAAGTGGTCTAACAGTTCCTCCAGCACACGCTGATGTTTTTCTGTCCACACAATGGGAAGGTTGGAGGGGGCCCCAGTTTGTTTTCGTTTATTCTGTCTCTTTCTCGCAACATGTTTGTCTCTTTGTTTTGAATCTGCAGGAGCTTTCATGAGGTCATAAAGAGGAGCAGCAATTTGAGAAAAACTTTGGATATATTGACGATAATAACTCAAAAGGCCCATAATGGCTCTTAGTTCTCCCACGGTGGCTGGTCGCTTATCTTTTAGAGCTCTAACAGCTATAGTATCCGCAGGGTCAATTTTGCTGCCCTCTGATGAAATGAGCCGCCCGAGATAGCGAACCTCTCGTCGAAACATTCCACACTTAGCTGGCTTCAACTTTATGCCATGCGCTCTCAATCGTCTTAGCACAGTCCTGACATGTTCAACATGGTTTTCAAATGACTTACTGAAGACAAGGATGTCATCAAGGTATGGAATACAAATTTCATCCCTAAGCCCCTGCAGGCATTCTTCCATGCACCGCTGGAAGGCAGCAGGTGCATTCATTAAACCAAATGGTATTCGAATCCATTCATATAAACCCCAGGGGGTTACAAAAGCAGTAAGTGGCTGACTCTGTTCTGCCATGACCCCCTGATGGTAAGCTTTACCTTGATCCAACAGTGAAAACCATGAGTTGCCTCCCAAGCCATCCATTATGTCCTGAACCCTGGGAATGGGCTGGCGATCTGGTACAGTCTTGCGGTTTAACTCACGGTAATCTATACAAAGGCGTAAGCTTCCATCTTTTTTCCGAACACACACAACTGGGGAGGCATAGGGGGAATTAGATTTGCGCACCCAACCTTGTGTGATAAGATCATGCAGATAGCTCTTCATTTCTTGATACAATGGTTTTGGAACAGAGAGATATGTTTTAGCCACAGGTTCAGTGTCTTTTAATGAGATGGACAATCGCAGGTTCTCAATATAGCCAATATCATCATCGGAACAGGAAAAGGAGCCTGATTCCTCGTTTAGCATCTGTTTAACCACTTCTTTTTCAGGGGGACTAAGATGATCCAGGTCAACTGGGGGATCCCAATCCCAATCAGGGGTTTGTTCCTTTCTTACCTCCACATTGGTTACTGTTACTGGGGGTGTGGAGCAAGGCCATTTAAAGATGGTTGCTGGGTAAACTGCATAAAACTGTCTGTGCTGTTCCAATAATAGTCCTTCCAGGGAGTACTATGTCATGATCTGTTGGGTTTTGTACATCCACAACTATGAATGGTTTTGCACCTTTTCCCAGTTTCATCAGAGTGTCAGTCAACTCTAGGCCCTCTGGCCACTGTGGATTTATGGTAGGTTCAAAGATCAGAGTTGTCTCCTCCTGCAAAGGGGATGTTGAAACACGGCACTCTCCTGTTACTGGTATGCGTTTTAGGGCATGTACTTGTCCTCTGGTAGTTTTGACACTATACTCCATGAATCGTTTTTCAGCAACAACTCTAGCCACAACCACTTCAGCATCATCCATTTCAAGGTCAGAAAAAGCTGCTTGGATAACTTTGATTAATTGCTGTATATTAATATCTTTGTTTTGTTGTAGCTCAGTATCCACTATAAGTCCAATAACATTTGAACCGATAATAGGCCGAGCAAGACTGTTACCTTTGATTACTAGGGTGGGGACAACAACTTGTCAATGTCAATGTCAATGTCAATTTTATTTATATAGCACATAAAAATAACCGAAGTCGACCAAAGTGCTTTACAGTAAAAAAAATAAATAAAATAAAAACAGAGTAAAATGCATCTAGTGCCACTAAACATAATAAAGCTATCAGTAAATGCAACAACAATAAAATCTGCTCAAAATTTGATCTCACATTCTGCGAGGATCAAATGCCAAGTAAAAGAGATGAGTCTTAAGTGAAGATTTAAAAGTGTCAACAGTCTGAGCGGTCTTTACTTTCTCAGGTAAACTGTTCCACAGTTTTGGACCAGCAACCGCAAAAGCCCGGTCTGTTGTTGAGACTGCATCTGCAACTAATTTAAAGGTGACCTCTATCCAACCTACATACGGCATGTCCTCGCCATTAGCTGCAATGATATTTAAAGTGTCATTGTTTTCAATGATTTCAGAAATGTTTTTCAAAGTCACATGTGGCAGATGTTCTGCTTTCCATTGTTCACTTACTATAGTCACTTGTGAGCCAGAGTCCCACAACGCCTCAATTTGCTGACCTTGAAGATGGCAGTCAATTAGGTATTTTTTTCCAACTAGTGGGGCAAATTTAACTTGTTTTCTCTTTCGTGGTGTTGCTTGTACTGTGCTACATGAGGATGGTGAACACTGATTCCTATGAATAACCCAGTGTTCATGTTGACATCCCTCAGAACAATATAATACATTTTTACATGATGAGCATTGTCTTAGTCTCACCTTTATCCCACTGACCCCACAGTGTGCACAGAGTTGGGGCACTGATGATGAACTGGTTACTCCCTGCCCCGCTGGGGTAACCCTTGCTCGTTTAAAGCAGTCCCTCTAAATTGGCCAGATCTCCTCATCCTGCAACCAGCTGAAAAGTGTTCGCTGCTGCCACACCTAAAACAGTGAATGCAGTTTTCCAAATTTTCCTGCTGGCAGGCGTAGCACCTCCTCCTGGGCCATGGTGGAGCTGTGGAGAGGGAGCGTTGATTTCCATACCTCTGGTTGGTTGGAGGATAACCATGCTGTGTTGAATGGTGTAGTGAATAGTTGTGATATGCTGAAGGGGGTTGCAAGTAGCTGCACTGTGTTGGAGGATGACCATGATGTACTGCTGCATTGCATGTCAGTGATGAGTCGTGGTAGGCTGATGCTGACTGAGGTGGTATACAGTCTTGTCCCGAAACTGGGTTTGGGTGCTGCCTCTGTAGATAAGAGGGCTGTTGCATGGACTCTTTAATAGAAGACACTTCAGCTTTAAGGTCTTTTAAAAGAGTCATGTTAGTCTTCATCTCATGCAGTTCTGAGAGAATATCTGTTTGACTCTTACTGTGACTTGGCTGGCTTATTTTCTCTTTCCTCTCAATAGTGGTGTGGTCAGACTGAGCAGAGTGAATGGTTATAGACCGTTGTGATGTGTTAATTTTTTTCTTGTCTTGCCTCTCACTTTCATAGGCGCATGCAATATTTAGTTTCTCAAACAAAAGTTCATCAGAAACACCAACTTGCTCCAGGGATGGCTGGAGATCACGTTTTATGTTATCGTTCTGCAAGCCGGTCATGACTGAGTGGAGGAACATGTTCTGCACTAGCACTGGATCATATTGTAAGCCTGATCCGGACTCTTGTGAGGCAAACAAAATCTTCTGTCTTAGGTCTAGAGTGCGGATAAGAAAACTCTGAGGAGTCTCTTTAATGCCTTGTACTTCTGATGACAGCTGTTTATATAATTCTGTTGCACTCTTCTCTTGATAATGGCAGCGAAGGATTCTTCTCAGGGTGGGCAGTGTGAGGTCACATTTCCCTTCTAAATAACTACGCAACTGCATCCCCGGGACAATGGCTCTTATGACAGCATCAACAACCTCAGTCTCTGGAAAGCCTTTGAAGAGGCCATGTTCAATTTGCCGTGCTAGGCTGGAAAATGTGAGGCGATCTTTTTGTCCCGGTTCTCCAATTTGTCCGGATATTTTGAATTCCTTTTGCCACAGGGGAGGGGTATGACTCAGAGCTGAACCTGAAGCTGCCATTCTGGGGGCGGTTACAGTGACCTGAACTTTATGTTTTTTCTCCTCATTAGTACTTTTTATTTGGTCAGCTATGGTCTCAGCCTGAAGCTCAGTTATCTTGTCTTTAAAACAAAGAAGTTCTGCCATTCCCATATCCTCCAATTTTTGTAACTCTTCACGCTGCAGATGATTACTTATCATTAAGATGAGCGATGCTCTGTTCTTTCCTGTTACATGCTCAAATTGTAATCCAGCAATGGTGAGGAAATCACACAGTTCTTTTAGGCTGTCTACAGGCAGTGAACACAAAAGTCCTATTATTTCCAGCTGTAATGTTTCAACCTCAGCTGACTCCATCTTCTTTTTTTTTTTTTTTTTTTTTTTTTCAGTGGTGACTTAGAGTTCTGTTGTAGCAGTAGTTGGCATCCTAAACCTTAGTTGCAGAGCTCCTGGAACCTTAGGTTGACCTCAGATTGCTTATGCCCTTGGTTGTAGACACTCGGACAGCCACCAAAGTTATCCACTAGATGTCATCTGCCTGGGTGAGTTAAAAAGGAGCTGAATGAGGGATGGAAACGTCTGGTCCCAGCAGAAGTCAACTCTCGCCTCATCTGCTCCCAGCAGTGCCTCCAAAATGTTATACCCCTGAAAAGGGGAAATGTGAAACAAACACAGACACAGTGTCACTTCTGTCACGTCCAGTGTTGTTATATTTCAAAACAGTTTTCAGTATAACATTGTCACATAAAAAATGTAATTCGGTTACAAAAATTGAACCACACAACATTAATAATTACTCAAGATGTCTCTGTGCCAACACAAACCAAGACTGCATGTATATCATCAGCATGAGCAGCAGACTACACAACTACAGCATCGTATATAAACCTTACATGTAACATTACGAAAACATACATCAATCATCTATGCATCATACATATCTAACTAGACTGATGTCTTACCAAATTACAGATATTAACATTATTTCACTTGTATAAAATATAGAATTTAAAAGTCCTGAACATTGCACTCAAACATTGTGAGTATACCTGCTAGGTATCTGTGCAATGGGACACAGTTGGCAAGAGAACTAGAGTAAACTCTTATCAAAATCACAGTTACTGTTCATGTTACTGCAGCCATTTTCTACATGTTTTCTAAACTCAGTGACCATAAATCTAGTTATAAAACTGGTAACAGTCAGAATTTTTACCTGAAAAGGGGAAATGTGAAACAAACACAGACACAGTGTCACTTCTGTCACGTCCAGTGTTGTTAATGGGCGAGCAGGAGCAACACATTTCACCTGTGTTAGTTTAGACATAACTAATCGAAACACGATCAGGAAGTAAAACTCTCAAGACATAAACTTTGAAATTGTATCACTCTCTAAAGTCTGTATCACTCTCTAAAGTCTATAAACAATCATATTCAGAAAAGTAACATTTAAAGAAAATATATTTAAGATGTATTCTGCTACTGCATCATTCTGTGACCTTTGAACTGCAAGACCAGAAAAATTGGTCACAGATATTTAGAGCAACAATCACAATGCATCTTATTCCCATGAATGTGTTTGATCCCTTTACATTTCCCAAATAATACCATGAACTACATACAAATACAAAATAATACAAAACAATAGTATTTTACTTAATGTTTTTTTGTTTTTTCAATTTTATAACCACTACACATGCATGGAGCGAACATGCAAACTCCACTCCGAAAGGCCTCTGGGCTAGGATTTAAACCGGGGACCTGCTCGCTGAGAGGCAGCAGCTTTACCAGTTGTACCACCATGATGCTGCCATGACTACAAAACTACAAAGTACAATGTTGTTATTGCTAGTATCACTCAGTTCCTTGTGAATAGCAAGCAACCATCAGGGTACTAATTGTGAGGATGGCGCCCTCTGTTGGTGGACTCCCATCCTTACGCTTCCTGGTCTTTGTTAATTATTCAGACCGTGGTGTAGTGGTAATGGCAGTCGACCCCTGATCGGAAGGTTGGAGGTTCGAATCCCGCATCCGCCCACCATGTGTTGTTGTGTCCCTGGGCAAGACACTTAACCCCGAGTTGCTCCCGGTAGGTCTGGATGGCGCCTTGCAAGGCAGGCTACCACTACCGGTGTATGAATGTCTGAATGAATGGGTGGATGGCTGGTATTGTAAAGCGCTTTGGGGCTCCTCACAGGGGGCTGGAAAGCGCTATATAAATAAGCTCCATTTACCATTTACCATTATTTCCATCCTCATGTCTCCCATGTATTTGTGATTATCACTTTGTTTGTGTGTATATTAAGTCTGTGTCTGCGTCACTCATTGTCGGGGCATCGTCTGAGTTCGTCTGGTGTTTTGTCTCATCTCCTGGTTTACATATTTTCATGGTTTCCTCCCAAGTGTTTATAGAGTTTTGTGAGTAGCTGCCACGGCAGCATTATTGTTTTGTTATTCATTAAAGTGTTTTATTTACTTTACTCCTTGTGCCTCCGAGTCCTGCCTGCATACTGGTTTCACCCTGCAACATGCTCTATTCCTGACAGTATGCCCCTACCATCGAGAGAACCCAGCAGGCAGAAGACCGGGTCCATCCAGTGGCTGAAAAACACGGCTCCAGCTCATGAGGAAGCAGCCGTCATCCGTGTGAGCGGGTTCCAAGCTGAACCCCTTCGGAGAAACCACAGCTCCGAGGTGGAGATCCTTCCGTCTCTGCTCTTGGTGAAGGAGGAGCAGAGGAGCTAACTCAGAGGCGGCCGCACAGTTGAGGTTGCAGAGTTTTCAGAGGTCACAGAGTATTTAGAGGGCTCAGAGTCTTCAGAGGTTCCTAAGTCTGCAGACCACACCGAGCCTGCCGCAGAAGAACCAGAACCTGCTGCAGAAGGTCCTACTGCAATACCACAGCTCCCTGTGTCACCTGCTACAGTTCCACAGCTCCCATTGTCTCCAGCTGCAGTTCCATAGCTTCCCATGTCAACTGCTGCAGTCCTCCATGACCCCATGTTGCCAGCTGCAGCTCTCCAGATCCCCGTGTGGTTAGATGCAGCTCTCCATGTCCCCGTGTGGCCAGTGGCAGCTCCCCCAGGTCTCCAGGTTTCCAGCTGTGGCTCCCCAGATCCCAGTGTTGCCATCGGTGGCTCCCCAGGTCCCAGTGTCTCCAGGTGCCACTCCCTAGGTTCCCATGTCACCAACCGCGGCTCCCAAGGCCCCTGCGGCGCCAGCAGCAGTTACATTCCAGGTCCCTGCATCTCCCATTGCAGCTCCACAGCCTCCCTTGTCACCTGCTGTAGCAACATTTAAAGTCGCCTCATTACCAGCTTCACTTGTTCCCCATCACCTACTGCAGCCCCTCAACTGACCAAGGCTGTAGTGGGTTCCATGACTCAGCTTGGATGTCCCACACCCATTGAGTTGTTCAAAACGCCATTTTCTTCTTCTGCAGGGGCCACCGTCCTTGAGTTTTCTACACCAGCTCTCAAGCACTCCACACTGCTGTTTGGCAGATCCATAGGGGTCATCATGCCAGCTGCTAAACCAATGGTTCCCCCATCCCTGCCTCCATGTCCTGGTCGGTCCTGGACTTTCAGGGTGACTGCTGTTGTTGGCCACCCGTTGGACCTGCTGCATCACTAGGAGTGAAAGAAAAGTTCTGCAGAGAGTGGTGAAGTCTGTTGGAGTCAGCCTCCCCACCATCAAAGACATTTACAACTCCAGATCCAGGAAGAGAGCACCTGCATCATGAAGGACCCCACTCACCCAGCACACACACTTTTTGCCCCACTCCTCTCAGGAAGGAGGTTGAGGAGCATTAAGTGTAGAACCACTAGACTGAGAAACAGATTCTACCCTGTGGCTGTTAGACTCATGAATTAATAACCAGAATAATCACTGTGAAATATCACATCATGTTACTGCTGATCTGTTCATGTTGCTGTTGATCTGTTTCATGTTACTGCTGACAAAAATCTGTTAATGCCACTGTGTTCATTCGTGTTCATCTGCTCATACAGACTCATGTTTGTGCTGCATTTTGAAGTAATGTTTTTTTTTATATTAGTGCTTAGTGTACTTTTAGTTGATGGCTTTCTTAGTTCATATCTTAGATGTTATTACTGTTTTCCTTTTACATTTTATTGTTGGATGTAACTGGGACCCTGTGTACATAATCTTGTTTCATCACAAAACAAGGTGTACCTTTAAGATCAATTGTTAGCATGATTAACTCTGTCACTTACAATGTTTCCAAATATCTGGCATCTGTACCAGTGATGTCAGTTGGACCACTTTTTTCAGTAATGAGTAATCTAAGGCGTTGCTTTTCAAAATCCGATTAAAGTTACTTATTAAAATTACTGTGCGTTACTTTTTTTGTCATTTTCTGTAGTACTGTAATTTTATTTTATTTCCTCAATGCGTCTCGGGTCGGGGAGTGATAAAAAAGACTCAAGGAGGGACGGTCACTTGCTGCGACTGTGAAACCTGACACTACTAGGCTGACAGAAATGTAAACACGGAGGTGCTCACGGATGGAGCGAGGAGGAAGTGTTGTCTAGCTTCAAAAACACGGTAAAATCTATTATTTGTTTGCTAAAAATTATAGCAAAGATGTGTCTGAGCTTAACCTTTCCTTAATAAATTCACGAAATGGTTAATGATCAGCTGGATTTAAAAAAAGTAGTTGGCTATGTGCAGGCACGCGGGTGGGACGGGCTGGTTGCACAGAACAACGGCTTCATTTCTTTAAAATGTAGCAAAATAAATGCTTAAAAAATATATTTCTTAGCTGACATTATAGAACAAGTGTTCCTGAGCTTAACCGTTCCTTAATAAATTCACGTAATGGTCAAATCTGCTGGACTTAAATTGTTTCGCTTTGACGTCTTCCAAATGGTCGCGAAAATAAATTGTAATAAATCAAATTTTAGCTCAAACATCTCATACAGCTAATGGGTTGTAAACATCCATCCAGTGATCACCCTCTGTAAGTTTCATTCAAATCTGTTGTGTGGTTCTGGAGATATTTTGCTAACAAACACTAGTTCAGACCTACTTCCAGAGTACAGGAGGCTTGGCTGCGACAGAGTCAGTCTGAGCAGAGGAGGCTTTTTTTGTACACATGAGCTGGGAACGGTCGGTGGACCCTAGAAGCCAAAAGTGGTACTGCTGCCCCTAGCGGCTGAAAGTGGTAATAAAGTAACAGTAATCTAACTTAGTTACTTTCCAAATCAAGTAATCAGTAACTTAACTAAGTTACTTTTCCCAAGGACTCAGTTAAGTAACTTAACTAAGTTACTTTTTCAATATGCTGGTGAAGATTCTGATTATCCCACTTCCCACTTTTTCAATGTAACTATGCCATCACTGGCCTGTACTCATCCCTTTAGTTGGCAGCTCAGGGCACCACATACAGCATACCATGGACTTTGTGGATAAGGTGAGGGATGTCATCATGGAGACTGATGAAACAATGGTCTCTTTTGGTGTCACATCACTCTTTACTGTGCATTCCTGTTGATGAGGCAGTAGAGGTGGTCTGTTTAAGGTTAAAATCAGACACCACTCTGAGCAGCAGGACCACGCTTTCCACAGAGCAACTGTGTCAACTCTTGAAACTGTGCCTGCAGTCAACCTACTTCACATATGGGGAGCAATATTATAGGCAGAAACATGGGTGTGCTATGGGGTCTCCAGTTTCTCCTATTGTTGCCAACCTGTACATGGAGGAGGTAGAAAAGAGAGCATTGACATCCTTTTCAGGGAGACCACCAAGTCATTGGTTCAGGTATGTTGATGACACACACCTGGGTTAAAATTAAATCTCATGAAGTCCAAAATTTCACTGATCACATCAACTCTGTGGATAAATATATCAAGTTCACACGAGAAGATGTAAAAAATGGCAGGCTGGCTTTCTTGGACTGTGAGGTATCAGTTTCTGAGGGAGGACATTTGCGAACTGAGGTGTACCACAAACCCACCCACACAGACCAGTATTTACAGTTTGACTCCCATCCCCCTCTGGAGCACAAATTAGGAGTCATCAGAACGCTGTATCACAGAGCAGACAGCGTCCCCACTAACTCAGGAGACAGACAGAAGGAAAAATCCCACACAAGACGGGCTCTAGAGAAATGTGGATATCCTAACTGGGCCTTCCTGAAAGCAGAGAAGAAACCCAAACAGGACTCCAGTCAGCCATCAGGTGAAAAGAAGGAACCCAGACCCAGACCAGTGGTCATTCAGTATGTTGCAGGAGTTTCGGAGAAATTGAGACGTTTATTTTCTACAAAGTAAATATAACATCCCAGTGGCTTTTAAAAACCAAAATACATTACGGCAAAGACTGGTTCATCCCAAAGATCCAGTCCCCCGGCACAAACAGAGTAACATTGTGTATGCTGTTCAGTGTCAGGAGGGTTGTGATCAGTCTTACATTGGGGAAACTAAACAGCCACTGGCCAAAAGGATGGCCCAGCACAGAAGATCAACATCATCAGGTCAGGACTCTGCGGTCTCATCTCCAGGCCAGCAGTCACTTGTTCAGGGATGAAGATGTTCACATCCTTGATAGAGAGGAACGATGGTTTGAGAGAGGAGTAAAGGAGGCCATCTTTGTGAAAAGAAACCATCCATTATTAAACAGAGGTGGAGGCCTCCGGGTTCAACTGTCTTAGTATAGACAAAAAAAACTGATAGAATGTTGTGATACGTCTCTGGGTGGAGCTTTGCGCTTAATCAATCAATCAAACTTTATTTCAGACACAAAAAAGGTCCATAAAAATACATAAAAAATCCATAAAAAACAATTAAAATAAAGTAATAAAAGACAGATAATTCACTAAGTTACAAATAAATGATGGCGCCAATAATTCCACAATCTTGAGCAAAATCTCACTGCACTAAAAGTAGGATTTACTAGATTTGCAATTATATTATTGCATGACACAGACAATCTACACATGCATTTATACATAAGATTCCTGAGCACAGCAGCACATGTGGGAACAGCATTATGTACAAACATATGGCTAGCACTGCTCCATCTAGGCACTTTGAGGAGCAGCCTCATGCCATCATTATATGCCACACAAAGTTTATGCAGGCTACTTTTTTTGTATCTTCGCCACAGATGAGCAGTGTACAGTGAGGTACAAAAAGCCTTAAAAAGAGCTATTTTCACAGAGGATGAACACATACCAAACTTTCTGATCAGAGTATTAGCTTGTGCATATATCATACGATACTGCCTACAGATGTCACGATCATCAGAGAGGTCATCAGATATGCAATGTCCCAAATATTTGATTTCACTGCATATATTGAGGACAGCACCAGATAGAGAGAAGTCAGGGGTTATCAGATGTTTATCGGCCCTACTTCTAGCAATCATAACTTTGCTTTTCTTAGCGTTATACTTGATGTCAAAGTCATAAGAATAGAATAACCTTCACATGAATGTGAAGAAGACGAAGGAGATGATTGTGGACTTCAGAAGGAACAAACACACCCACACCCCACTGTATATAGGTGGATCTGCGGTGGAGGTGGTCTCCAGCTACAAATACCTGGGTGTACACATGAATGATAACCTCAGCTGGAGCAATAACACCACCAGCCTGATCAAGAAAGGTCATCAGAGACTCTACTTCCTCAGACGGCTGAGACGAGCTGGTCTGAGCAGCCCAGTCCTCACCTCGTTCTACAGGTGTGCAGTGGAGAGCGTCCTGTGCTCCAGCATCAACGTGTGGCATGGAGGCTGCACAGTTGCAGAGAGGAAAGCTCTACAAAGAGTGGTGAAGGCTGCACAGAAGTCTGTGGGAGTCAGTCTCCCCACCATCACAGACATTTACACCTCCAGATGCAGAAAAAGAGCCACCTGCATCATGAAAGACCTCACTCACCCAGCACACTCACTCTTTGCACCACTCCCCTCGGGACGGAGGTTGAGGAGCATCAAATGTAGAACCACTAGACTGAGGAACAGCTTCTACCCTGAGGCTGTCAGACTCATGAATAAATAAATAATAAGAATAAACACTGCAAAATGTCACATCATGCTGATGCTGATCTGTTTCTTGTTGCTGCGTTCATCTGTGACCATCTGCTCATGTTCGTGCTGCTGTTTATAATGATGTTTTTCTACTACATTAGGGCTTAGTGTATTACTAGCTGATGTCTCTCTTAGTTAATCCTAGATGTTATTATTGTTTTTCTCTTGCATTTGTTGTTGGATGTAACTGGGACCCTGTGTACATAATCTCGTTTTCAACACATGTACTACATGCGGTGCAAATGACAATAAATTCTCTCTGACTCTGACTCTCTGACTCTGATAATGTTTTTTTCAACCTTGCTCTCAATGGAGGCAGTCGCAACCCTTCCCTCTCCTGTCCTCCCCCCCCCTGCTGCTGGCAGCTCCACAGCAAAGCGCCTCAAATGCAAATTAAGATGGATTGGAGGTTTGGGCATTTGATTCTACAAAGAAGATTTCCACAGAAGAAGGCACAAGGGGAGCCTTTTCAACCTCACAGAGTGACGGAGGATACGCCATGGATTCCGCCATGGATTCCGTGGATGTCTGGGTGTGCTCTGTGGAGGTGAAGAATCTTGGAATCTTGGATTATATTGGTTATGATGGCAGCGCTTTCCTTTTTGGCATTTGTGGAGCACTGGTCTATCGCAAAAGAGGGAGACTTCAGCAGGACTTAATGCCTGGAGCACCCGACGTCTGGTCTGCGCTGTGACCTCGAGAAATCAGCTGTGTGCGAGCTTATTCGGGGGGTGAACAGATCAACCTTGGTTTTAGGACTCTGTTCGCTGTGGTCAACATCAGAATTCAGCTGTTTGAGAGCTTATCCAGAGGGTGAGCTGATCACCCTTGGACTTAGGACTCGGGTCGCTGTGGTCAACATCTGAGGTCAGAGTTGGATCAGTGGGAAAAAAGTCCCGAATTGGATCATATGAACAGAATCGCCCTTACAGACTGAAGGCTGCTGAAATTACAAAGTGTGCCTGATGTAAAAATATTTGTAATTCTTATCTGGCTCCCTTGGAAACAGCCTTGGAAAAGGCTGGATATCTAATCTCTCCTGAGACGTGGCTACTGTGGAAAAAAGCTGTTCTTGTCTTGTCTGCTCCCCCCCCCCCGGAGAACTTTTCTATGAGCGTTATCGGAGGCATCCGGAATGTATCATGGACAGATCCTCCCTGCCTCAGTTTCAACCTGCAACATGTAACTGTCATAAATGTGCTTATGATATGGTTTTTACTGGGTCATGCGGTGTCTTGCAGACAAAATGTGATTCATTTTTTTTAATATCAACGCTGTAACCCCCATGGTTTCTTTCCCTGTTTTCCCACCTTTGACCTTCATCCTGAGACGGATGAGAGAGGCCGCGCTGAAGAACATGTCATGTGTTTTGATAAGGCAGCAGCTTTACACACTCAAAACCCTCTCCTGGATGACTGTGAATACATAATCACGCTGTATCGATGAAAATTGGTGCAATGTTAATAAATGCTCTTGAATCTTGAATAAGGCGCTAAGAAGGCAGAAGGCGCTGAAACTCCAGTCAGACACATCTTAGGTTTCTGTTGTATCTCTGTGGTGTGGGGTAAGAGTTTCTCATTTCACCTGAAAGCTTTAATAAATGTTGGTAATACTTTTAACTTGAATCTCTCTGACTGATCATTGTGTCTTTTCTCCATGTATCTCTGAACCAATGAGAGGAAAATGTAAATAGTCTGAAAAGTCTGAACTGGTGTATTGATTTCCTCGACACTACCTAGCACAGAAACAAACTTTTGTATATGGTAAATGGTAAATGGAGCTTATTTATATAGCACTTTCCAGCCCCCTGTGAGGAGCCCCAAAGCGCTTTACAATACCAACCAGCCACCCATTCATTCAGACATTCATACACCGGTAGTGGTAGCCTGCCTTGCAAGGCGCCATCCAGACCTACCGGGAGCAATTTGGGGTTAAGTGTCTTGCCCAAGGACACAACGACACATGGTGGGCGGATGCGGGATTCGAACCTCCAACCTTCCGATCGGGGGTCGACTGCCATTACCACTGTGCCACGGCCGCCCCATGATGCAGTGCCACTTAGCTGAGCTATTAACAAATATTTAAAGATGCTAAGCACTTGCCTAATAATCTCTCTTGAGCAAAGTAAAACCAGGCTGTTAATCTTTTTTACAATTTTAAACTCAGGATCAGGGGCGGCCGGCCAATAGGGGGTAGGGCACCGTCCCACTGGAACTTCTGGAGCTATTCACCATTTTACATTGAAGACTAAAAAAAAATTAATGAAAATGAAATAATAAAATAAAAATATTTTGAAATATATGCATATATGTTTTTAGTTGTGTAGGATAAATATTTTATGAGTAATGATGAGTTATATTGTTAGTTTCAAAAAACGTTTTCTGACTGGTGACATATTTCCGGTCCTGGGGGTGCATGAATCTTATCTATAGACTCTCATTATAAATGGCGCATGCAAAGTAATTCCACGAAGTTACAAAACAATGGGAAGATGCTGGGCATAGATTTCTGCTCCCTGGACACGTCCAATGTGAGCTGTGCCTACCGATCAAGTGCTTCTGGTCTTTTTTTTTGTCTGGGAAATGAGCCGTGAAGTGACTCAAGCCAGGTAAGTTTTAAATCATTGAAAACCCTTTATCTAATGCCTGTTTGCCATTTCTGACTGATATGCCTCTCAACATTTAGAAGACTCTGTTTGTGAAAAAGTCTTCAGCTGACTGTTTATTCAAAAAGTGGCAACTGGTGAGTTTGTTTCTGGAGCTAGCATGCTAATGCTAGTCGTTATCTAATGCTTATTATTATATTACCATTCCTGACTTATATGCCTCTCAACTTTTAGATGGCTCTGTTTGTGAACAAAGCCTTCAGCTGACTGCAAGTGGGAGCTGGTGATTTTATTTTCTCTTTGTTTGTTTGTGGAGATAGGTTGCCTGCGCTAGCCTCCGGGTTATTGTATTAGACACTGATGGCTACATTTATTTCAATTTGCTTATAACAATGATCAAACATTAATAATGTTATATACTAAATGTCCCTGGTGGTGTTTTACTATTTCTTAACACTGTATTGATCTGGAGAATGAAAACAAAGCCTCTTGCAAGTAACTAGCTCCTATTAACATTGAAACATTTAAGGTACATTTATATGGTGAAATGCTATAAATGCTAAGGTGCATTAGGACCTTTAAAATTAGGAATATTTAAGAGAACTGGTACTAAAAAAAGAGCTTGATTCTATTTATATTATGAACTTGTATTACTATAATTTATATATAATTTATTTATTTATATATTTTTTGTTTGTTCTTTGTTGTTTTAGTGAGTCAAATTGGTTCTTCTCATCCTGAGCATTTAATTGTTCTGTTTACCTTGTATTACGGTAATCTGCATTTGATAAATAAACACAATTTGAACTTGGAACTTTTTTTTTTTCATTTTCCGAGAAATAGCACACCTGGTGGACATTTCATGGGCCGCCACTGCTCAGGATACCTTAAGATTTAAAACCATGATAATTAGTGTATTTTTTATTCATACTGCAATTTATTTTAATACAAGAAAGCACCAGTACAGTAAAGAGACAGAAATGCTTTAATACATCAGCTGAAATTTTCAAACAGGATAGCACCGGGGAGTTCTAGCTTTCAGATGGCTGTTAAGGTTTGTGCAGTTTATTTACCACATTAAGTACCAATTCAAAGTTTAGACATGGTTTTCAAAACTTCTTCAGTGCAGATGACATGGAGCCAAGATGGTGTAGTGGCAGGGCTTTTGACTTGGGAACCGAAGGACGCGGGTTCGCGCCCCAGCCCCGGCCACTACACACCTTGGGGTGTCTATGAGTGCACATCTAATTCTCCAGCTCCCCGAGCGCGACTACGCTGCTCGTTGCACCACCTGGTGGTGGTTGGGTTAAATGCAGAAGACCAATTTCGTCTGTCAAGTATGGGAAACATACACAGATGACAAATGTGACAAATTATTATTATTAATTATTATTATTATTAAAAAAGTGAAACTAAATAATTAGAATTCTCAAATGAAATGGAATGATGTTTTATGCTCAGCTGGCTACTCCTTTGTGTAGGAGTTGCGACAGAAAACAAATGCTCATGAAAGGCAAAGAGAAAGAAAACATTGGATGACCTTCCTGATGCAACCTGGGCTCAAACATGCAACCTCAGATTTACAAGACTGCTGTTAATAAATATATATTACAAAGTAGATTTGTAGTCATGGCAACTCATACAGCAAAAGTTATATGGGCCGGATCTGGGCCAAATGTATGAAAACATTTGGCCCGCATTTGTAAAATGGATCCGGCCCGGTGTCTTTTTGTTCAACGGGCCAAAACTGGCCCGGATGTGGATTGCGGATCTGGATTGGATCTGGGCCGGAGGTGGGCCAGAAGTGCTACAAAACGACTGCATTCGGCCCAAATGCGGCCCAGATACGGAATCCTTGTTTAGTTTTTAGGCGAATTTGGCCCAGATGCGGCATCCTCATTTCATTTTTAGGCAGATTTGGCCCAGGTCCGGCCCAGTAGAGTAAGTCGAATCTCAAAACACGGCCCAGATCTGGTTCAAACCCGCAATACAGATATGTACAACAGGTCTAAATAGAGCGCACACAAAATATCCACACAAGTTGTTGCTTAAAAACTGTTTATTCATGAGCAAAACAAATTCAAAAATGTTAAAAAGTTAAAATTGATAACAATGATGACATAAGAACCTTAATAATAAAAGAAACTACAATTACCAGAGGTATGCATCATAAATACCATGATCTGCTTCTGTATGACAGTTTCAGTGTCCTTCAGTCATTTTAAGAGTCAGTCACAGCAGAGGAAAGCGACGTCCTCACTCATCTGTGATGAATCTCCAGAAGCAGGACTGTCTGTGGCAGTAGTAGATTCACCTTAGCACTTTGTGGAAGATGTGAGGTTTCCTCATTGCTAGCAACATTAGCATTTGGAGGTCAGATAGGAGCCTAAGAAAAGCACAAAGAAAAACAAGATTATAACCAGGCAATACCAAAAAACAATATACTGAAACAAAAACAAACAATCTTAAGCCTCCCTTATAAGGTCTATTCAGGGGTTCTGGAGAGGAGGGTCCGTCGGATAGTCGAACCTCGGATTCAGGAGGAGCAGTGTGGTTTTCGTCCTGGTCGTGGAACACTGGACCAGCTCTACACCCTCAGCAGGGTCCTGGAGGGTGCGTGGGAGTTTGCCCAACCAGTTTACATGTGCTTTGTGGACTTGGAAAAGGCATTCGACCGCGTCCCTCGGGGGGTTCTGTGGGGGGTACTCCGGGAGTATGGGGTACCAGGCCCATTGATATGGGCTGTTAGGTCCCTGTACGACCGGTGTCAGAGCTTGGTCCGCATTGCCGGCAGTAAGTCAGGCTCGTTTCCAGTGAGAGTTGGACTCCGCCAAGGTTGCCCTTTGTCACCGATTCTGTTCATAACTTTTATGGACAGAATTTCTAGGCGCAGCCAAGGTGTTGAGAGGATCCGTTTTGGTGGCCTTAGAATCGCTTCTCTGTTTTTTGCAGATGATGTGGTCCTATTGGCTTCATCAGGTCGTGATCTACAGCTTTCACTGGAGCGGTTTGCAGCTGAGTGTGATGCGGCCGGGATGAGGATCAGTTCCTCCAAGTCCGAGGCCATGGTCTTGAGCCGGAAAAGTGTAGCATGCTCTCTCCGGGTCGGGGCTGAGGTCCTGCCCCAAGTGGAGGAGTTTAAGTATCTCGGGTCTTGTTCACGAATGAGGGAAAACTGGAGCGTGAGATCGATAGGCGGATAGGTGCAGCGTCCGCAGTGAAGCGGGCGCTGTACCGGTCTGTCGTGGTGAAGAGAGAGCTGAGTCAAAAGGCAAAGCTCTCAATTTACCGATCGATCTACGTTCCCACCCTCATCTATGGTCATGAGCTTTGGGTTATGACCGAAAGAACAAGATCTCGGATACAAGCGGCTGAAATGAGTTTTCTCCGCAGGGTGTCTGGACTCTCCCTTAGAGATAGGGTGAGAAGCTCAGTCATCCGGGAGGGACCCGGAGGAAGACCCAAGACACGCTGGAGGGACTATGTTTCTCGGCTGGCCTGGGAACGCCTTGGGATTCCCCCAGAGGAGCTGCTCCAAGTGGCTGGGGAGAGGGAAGTCTGGGCCTCCCTACTTAGGTTGCTACCCCCGCGACCCGACCCCGGATAAGCGGACGAAAATGGATGGATGGAAAAACAAACAAACATAAGAAATTGTTATAACTTACGTGTGCATGTAGTCAGCTGGAGGCTCTCAACACATTTAGTCAAGTATTAGAGAATTCAGTGAGGCCTAGGTCAGAGGATATGGACATCAGAGATTGTAAAATAAATTTAAATCATGCAGGTAACAATTAATGGAGAACCGCAACTGACATAATTAGAAGTAAAAGCCAAAATCTAAAAAAGCTAAGTCTGGTCCTCTGGACATTCAAAAAATAAAACAAAACAAAGCGAAAAAAAAAAAGTAGAAACGTTTCGTCTTTTGTCCGAAAGACTTCCTCAGTCTGAGTTGCTGTATTCAGCTCAGTCTTATAAATAGCACCCTCTCACAGTGTTACACAACCAGTTGGCTGATGACAGCCTGAGTCAGGAGGGCTGTGATCAGTCTTATATCGGGGAAACTAAACAGCCACTGGCCAAAAGGATGGCCCAGCACAGAAGATCAACATCATCAGGTCAGGACTCTGCAGTCTACACTCATCTCCAGGCCAGCGGTCACTCTTTCAGGGATGAAGATGTTCACATCCTTGATAGAGAGGAACGATGGTTTGAGAGAGGAGTAAAGGAGGCCATCTTTGTGAAAAGAAACCGTCCATCATTAAACAGAGGTGGAGGCCTCCGGGTTCAACTGTCTCCCTCTTACAATGCTGTTATTGCTAGTATCACTCAGCCCTCTGTGAATAGCAAACAACCATCAGGGTGCTAATGATCCATTGTTAGGCTGATGGCCCTCCTTGATCATGTGAGCAGCTGGTTTCAGGCTGTCATCAGCCAACTGGTTGTGTAACACTGTGAGAGGGTGCTATTTATAAGACTGAGCTGAATACAGCAACTCAGACTGAGGAAGTCTTTCGGACGAAAGACGAAACGTTTCTACATTTTTTTTGCTTTGTTTTGTTTTATTTTTTGAATGTCCAGAGGACCAGACTTAGCTTTTTTAGATTTTTCTACCTGGATTATTGAGCATGTATCAGAGTAAAAGCCAAAATACTGTATATAAAAGGACCAATACGTGCGTCTGCTCTTTGTGGACTTCACATCTGCCTTCAACACCATGATCCCCCAAACTCTGATAGACAAACTATCCACACTTGGACTAAGCCCCTCTATTTGTAACTGGGTACTAGACTTCTTAACAAACAGACCACAGTCCGTGAAGATCCACAACTTCTCCTCCTCCACCATCACCCTCAGCACTGGCTCTCCTCAAGGATGTGTGCTGAGCCCTCTTCTGTTCACTCTGCTCACATATGATTGTACAGCCACACATCCAGGCTGTCATATTGTTAAGTTTGCAGATGATACAGCTGTGGTGGGATGCATCACAGAACAATGATGAGTCCAGCTACAGACAGGAGGTGGAACATCTGGAGAGCTGGTGCAAAGAGAATAATCTTCACATGAATGTGAAGAAGACAAAGGAGATGATTGTGGACTTCAGAAGGAACAAACACACCCATGCCCCACTGAAAATAGGTGGGTCTGCAGTGGAAGTGGTCTCCAGCTACAAATACTTGGGTGTACACATGAATGATAACCTCAGCTGGAGCAACAACACCACCAGCCTGATCAAGAAAGGTCATCAGAGACTCTACTTCCTCAGACGACTGAGACGTGCTGGTCTGAGCAGCCCAGTCCTCACCTCCTTCTACAGGTGTGCAGTGGAGAGCATCCTGTGCTCCAGCATCAACGTGTGGCATGGAGGCTGCACAGTTGAAGAGAGGAAAGCTCTACAGAGAGTGGTGAAGGCTGCACAGAAGATGTTGGAGTCAGTCTCCCCACCATCACAGACATTTACACCTCCAGATGCAGGAAAAGAGCCACCTGCATCATGAAAGACCTCACTCACCCAGCACACTCACTCTTTGCACCACTCCCCTCAGGACGGAGGTTGAGGAGCATCAAATGTAGAACCACTAGACTGAGGAACAGCTTCTACCCTGAGGCTGTCAGACTCATGAATAAATAAATAATAAGAATAAACACTGCAAAATATCACATCATGCTGATGCTGATCTGTTTTCTTGTTGCTGTCGTTCATCTGTGACCATCTGCTCATACAGACTCATGTTCGTGCTGCTGTTTATAATGATGTTTTTCTACTACATTAGGGCTTAGTGTATTACTAGCTGATGTCTCTCTTAGTTAATCCTAGATGTTATTATTGTTTTTCTCTTGCATTTGTTGTTGGATGTAACTGGGACCCTGTGTACATAATCTCGTTTTCAACACATGTACTACATGCGGTGCAAATGACAATAAATTCTCTCTGACTCTGACTCTGACTCAATAAATATACTTGAAATGCATCAATTAAATTAAAAAAGGAGAACTTTACCTCATGTTTTATAATTTAATTTACCTTCATATTTATTTTTTCTGCTTAGTTCCAATAAACTTTACATTTTACTGTTTTTAAAAACATTTTTGTGTTCCTTTTTACTTGTATGTGCATTTGTGCCTCCCAATATTTATATTGTAAATATTTATGTATTTTATATTTATTCCCCCAATAATAATAATTAATTAATAATATATAACATGAAGTAAATTTCTTCTTTGTAATTTAATTGGTGCATTTTTAGTGTATTTATTATTTATCAGTCCATTCATATACATGCTTTTACTTCTGATTATGTCAGTTTTGATCTTCCATAACAATGAACATACCAAACAATGGAAAACAAAAACCAAAGTAGCCAGCACTTACCCATTACAGGGTTGGCCTCACAGGTACTTCTTTGTGTACAACTGGATCCAGAAGCTTTAGGTATTTTTCTCCCAGACTAGCCAAGGGAAAAAAAAGACAATGTAGTACTGAAATGTGTGTGTATACAGTATTTAAATGTTAAAATTTACAGATTATACCTGACAACAGGTCCAGAGGAAAATGTTGGAGCAGGTAGGTGGGAGACCTTTAAAACAAAAGTACATTTACTCTTAAAGTACAAATACATTTTTTAGCATATATGATTGATTGACTTTACCTGATCTAGTCAACACTTACCTGTTCAGGGAGTGGCTCAGGGATATGTCTTTATGTACAACTGGATCCAGCAGCTCTTGGTCTTTTTTCTCCAAGACAAGTTGGTAAATTGACAGAAACGTCCAAGGAACAAACCAATTAAATACTGAAAAAAAAAACACACACACACATATATATGCACTTTATTCTTTTAGGTTAGGTACAAGTACATGTTGTGACATCTGACTAATCAACTTCACTTACCTAAAAGTAACATGCAAATCAAGCGCATGGCCAGCACTTCAAATTGTGTCCCGCATTACTGGAAAAGAAGAATATTTCATTTATATTTGCAAATAATAATGAAGGTTAAAAGAATTATGAACACACACACACATTTATATGTTAGTTTGTTTCCTCACAGTAAATGAAACAGGATAAAGAGGGTCTTCATTTCATGACAAAGTAAATGATAAAAGCAGCAATGTGTATTAGGATGGATATATAGTGTAAACCTGTGATTCTCAAAATACACAAAGTACATGCTGCATCAGTGATTGATTGGCTTTATCTAAACTGATTAACATTTACCTGTTTAGAGAGTGGTCTCACTTCTTCTTTATGTACACCTGGATCCAGCAGCTCTTGGTCTTTATTTTCAAGACAAACTGGTAAATTGACAGAAAAATGAAAGGGGAAAACCAATAAAATACTGAAAAATGTGTGTGCATACAGTATGTAAATGCAAAAATATACAGATGTTACCTGACAAGTCCGTGTGAAAAAGTTGTGACAGGGACATGTGGGAGATCTTTTAAAAAACAAAAAAAATACTTTTAATGTTTTTGGTTAAGTACAAGTACGTGTATCTGTGATTGATTGGCTTTACTTATTATAAGTAACCTGTAAATTAAGCACATAGTCAGCACTTAAAATTGCATCCTGGATTTGATACAACAGTGAAATCTATTATAGTTCTCTATTATTGCATAAAAAGCTTTATTTCAGTTTAACATATAAAAACAAACATTGTAATGGAAAAACATTACAAAATTACAAATACATACCTTTTTTCTCATTAGATTATCAAAACAACTTAACTAGATACTTTGTTTGAAAAGCACTAGCAATTAAAAACATAAGAGGAAGAACAAAACTAACAGTATAGCCTTTAGTTGGTTCGAGCAATCAGCTACTTGTTTTTACGTTCAAGTTGAACGGACCGATTAGCTTTTGTTTTCCACTACAGAGTACAGGCATAAAATTTTGCAAAATAAATAAAAAATAAAAAAGTTGCTATGGCCACTATTGTAAGTCCCGCAGAAAAATGGCTGGTAATATGTTAATGATTACTTACTTTATTTTGTTTTAGTTTACTACTAATGCTAACTGTGAAATGCTAATAGCTAATCGCTAACTGCTAAAAGAAAGAAACTCACAAATCGACGGCGCGGGGGAAACTATCAAGTCATGCAACACTACACTGCAAAGATAAAGCCCTACAATTCCGTTTTACTCAGTTTGAAGTTTCTTTCATATTACATTTTAATACACTTACATTGTTGTCAGAAACTAATGTTAGCGTCGGGGTTAGCATAAGTGGGGAAAGTCGATGTTAACTCGCCTTACTAAAGATAATGATTAAAACCAACTGTTTGCCTTTTTCGTTTAAACATTAGTAGTTTAGGGAAATGTAATAATAGTGTTTTGTTTTGTTTGAGTAGGCTTTTACCATATACTAATCCTACCATGAAATGCTAATTGCTAATCGCTAACTGCTAAAAGAATGAAACTAATCGACGGGGGAAAGCTAATCAAGTCATGCAAGAGTACACTGCAAAGATAAAGCCCTATAATTCCGTTCCGTTTGAGGTTTATTTCATAATACATTTAAATACACTTACCACAAGCATGCGATCACTTCTCTCAGTGCTGCGTCTGTTGCTTTAAAAAATAAGGAAGGCGCAGTTGGCTTGCAGTCTGGGACCAGATCAGAGCCAGATGTCAGTCTTTGTAAACCTCTGAGACTGGCGCATTCGGTCTGCAGGCAAAAACCGGATCAGAACCACACCCAGCGCAGGTGTCAGTGCAGGCTCATGATCCCAGAATTGGGGCGGAACTGGTACACAACACCACGCCGTCTCTGACTGTTATGCGGATCTGGCGACTTGTAAACGGATCCGGCCCAAATGTAAATGCTGTATGGGAACAGCACAGTGGCACAACTGGTAAAGCTGCTGCCTCTCTGCGAGCAGGTCCCCGGTTCAAATCCCGGCCCGGAGGCCTTTCTGAGTGGAGTTTGCATGTTCGCTCCATGCATGCGTGGGTTTTCTCCAGGTACTCCAGTTTCCTCTGACAGACTGACAGCATGCATGTTAGTCAGATTTGTAACTCTAAATTGTCCCTAGGTGTGAGTGAGAGTGAATGGTTGCTTGTCTCGTTTGTATCTACAGGTAACCCCCTAGTTACGTCCGAGTTAGGGAGATAAGAACTGTTCGCAGCTCGATTCTGCCGTAGCTAGGGGGTGAAAAAAGCGTCCAGTTCGTAGGTCCTTATTCCATTCGTAGGTCGTGGAAATACCGCTAACGGAGCCCGCTAACACATTTAAGCATGTACAGTAGTGTACTGTAATGTTAAACATTGCTATTCACATTTACAGAATAAATAAAAATATATTTTCTTACTTTGAGATGGTCAAAGCCGACATCTTAGGTTGCCATGCGTTGCCATGATTGTTGTCGGGCCGAGCAGCGCGGCAGCCGCCGAGTGAACCACCAGCAGCTGTTCAAGGCCTGTGTTAGCTAGCTGGCTAGCTTCTGCTAGCCAGGCCATGGGCTGGTGTTGGAGCGGCGGTGCGGCGCAATCTGCAGCTCTTGCTCCAGCCTGCTCCAGCCTGAGACGTCCACAGAGCTCACAGAGACGTTTCCAGCTCGTAATTAATCCATATGAAGCCATCCTGGTCACCAGTCTTCGGCCGGCTCCCGGCAGCTAACCTAAAATGGCGTCCGGTGTTCTACATTAATTTGTGACCGGAGACCCCAGTGACTGAACCTAAAATGGCGTCCGGTGTTCTACATTAATTTGTGACCGTGTAAACTGAAGACCTACTTCCTGCTGCCCAAGATTGCTCAAAAATGATCAGAAATGATCATTTTTATCATAATTATTATTTATAAAGCCTTTAAAACAACCACAGCTGCAACAAAGTGATGTACACATGAAATTAAGAACATTTAAACACAAAAAAAAAAAAAATTAATACAGTAATTTCATATTTTTATTAAATATGATACGTTCGTAGGTCCCGTTGTTCGTAGGTCGATGGAGTCGTAAGTAGGGGGTTTGCTGTATATGTCCCTGTGATGGACTGGAGACCTGTCCAGGGTGTATCCCACCCCTCGCATAGTGATGGATGGACATGGGACCATGACCCAAAATGGAAGAAGTGGGTAAAAGATAATGGATAGATGTAGACATGGCATCATTTGTAGTATATGAACTGACTCACTGAGTTTAGACAGCTGGAATAGGTTTGTTAACAGATGAGTTTTGCCTCCGTTCAACTCCTGCTAGGATGTATCAAACAGTACCATAAACTCTACATGTACAATGCAATCACTTACATACATATAAACATATAATATATATACATGTATATACACATTACATGCATATATATTGTAAAATAATAATACATAAAATGTATTTTGTGCAGCATATTATCAGAATCAGAAACAATATGTTGTTGGAAGAGCTGCTGCCTCTCAGTGAGCAGGTCGTCAGTTCATATCCCGGCTTGGGGCTTTTCTGGGTGGAGTTTGCATGTTCTATCCATGCATGCATGGGTTTTCTCCGGGTACTCCGGTTTCCTCCCACAGACAAAAAACATGGATGTTAGGCTGATTGGTAACTCTAAAATGTCCCTAGGTGGGAGTGAGAGAGTGAAATTTCTCAGACGGCTGAGGCAAGCTGGTCTGGGAAGCTCAGTCCTCACCTCCTCCTACAGGTGTGCAGTGGAAAGCATTATTTCATCCAGCATCAACATGTGGCATGGAGGCTGCACAGCTGCAGAAAGAAAAACTTTGCAGAGTGGTGAAGGCTGCACAGAAGATGTTGGAGTCAGTCTCCCCACCATCACAAACATCTACACCTCTAGATGCAGGAAAAGAGCCACCTGCATCATGAAGGACCACACTCAACCAGCACACTCACTTTTTGCCCCACTCCCCTCAGGCAGGAGCTTGAGGAGCATTAAGTGTAGAACCACTAGACTGAGGAACAGCTTCTACCTTGAATCTGTTAGACTCATGAGATAATCAGGATTATTACTGTAATGCCACAGGATTGTTGATATGTGCTGCTGATTATCCATGTTGCTGATCTTATGCTGCTGATTTATTTTATGATGCTGTGTTCATTTGTACTCATCTGCTCACAGATGCATGTTCGTGCTGCTGTTGTCCGAAGTTTTGTTTTTGTACTACTAGTGCTTAGCATATTCTTAATTTAGTTTATTTCTTAGTTCATATCTTAGATGTGCAGCCGACCCCGATCGGAAGGTTGGAGGTTCGAATCCCGAGTTGCCACACCATGTGTCGTGTCCCTGGGCAAGACACTTAACCTCGAGTTGCTCCCGGTAGGACAGGCTGGCGCCTTGCTAGGCAGACTACCGCTACCGGTGTATGAATGTGTGGATGGCTGGTACTGTGAAGTGCTTTGGGGCCCCAACTAGGGGGCTGGGAGGAGCTATATAAGTAAGCTCCATTTACCATCTTATTACTGTTTTTCTTTACACTTTATACTTTTGTTGGATGTAACTGGGATCCTGTGTACACAATTTCACTCCACCACATGTACTGTATCACATGTGGTGCGAATGACAAATAAATACATTTTGACTTTGAATGGTTGTTTGTCTCTATGGTCTAGGTCCCCCACCTCTTGCACAGCTACCAGTGACCCCTGCGACCCGAAAAGGAAGAAGCAGGTAAAGATAATGAATGGATGGACAAAGCACGTGCTACAGTGGCTTCATGGCCCTGCAAAATATATTTTGTCAAGACAAACATTGATGAACTGCTACATTAAATACTCTGGCATTTATAACCAATACTCTACCCTGGCCTAAGTTGGTAGGGCCTGTTAGGATAATTTAATATCATAGTAGCTCATTAAATAAATATCTTACACAGGAGCGAGTAGATAATTTTCTTAATCACAGTTTTTTTTTTCATTCAACCTTTATTTATCCAGGCTAGCCTCGTTGAGTCACGGGGACTCATTTACAAGAGGGACCTGTCTCACTCACACCCAGGGTCAAATTTAGAGTCACCAATCAGCCTAACATGCATGTTTTTGGACTGTGGGAGAAAACCCACGCATGCACGGAGAGAACATGCAAACTCCACCCAGAAAGGCCCCCGGACCGGGATTTGAACCGGGGACCTGCTCGCTGAGAGGCAGCAGCTCTAACAGTTGTGCCACCGTGCTGCCCTTTAATCTTGCAAGATGGAACATAGTTGAAATACAAGCAGACAAGATGTCTACAGGGTGTTTTGTCTCCAAGTCTGCTCAAAGAAAGCCTAAAAAAGTGACATTTTATAATGTTAGTAGAGTGCTGCCTACCAGCTGAGGCCTTGAGTTTATGAGGTGAAAGGCTCCATGCTTCTGTAGCACTGTCCAGACAAAACACTGTAATACCACACATGGTTCATATTTGACATTAATAAGTGAAACACATCTGTGACCTTTCACATCTCCATCAGGGCCGAACCAGAGTCAAAGTATTCATTAGTTTAAATGATGTAGGAACTCCTAGACTACAGACACACAGCTTCTTGTTTCACCACATATGTCTGTTTCCATCCATCCATCCATTATACAGTATTTACCCACTTATTCCTTTTCAGGTCACTGGGGTCACTGGGGTCACTGGGGTCTCTGGTGCCCATGTCCAGCTATCACAGTGCGAGAGGCGGGGGACACCCTGGACAGGTATCCAGTCCATCACAGGGACACACAGAGACAAACTAGACAAACAAGAGCACAATTAACTCTCTCAATCACACCTAGGTGTAATTTGGTTACAAGTCAGCCTAACATGCATATTTTTGCTCTGTGTGAGGAAACTGGAGTATCTGAAGAAAACCCATGCATGCATGGAGAGAGCATGCAAACACCACCCAGAAAAGCCCCTGGCCAGGATTTGAACCGGGGACCTGCTCGCTGAGAGGCAGCAGTTCTAGCAATTGTGCCCCTGTACTGCCATGTCTGTTTTCAAATGTGAAAAAAATGCAACATAATGTTTCAATACTGTAGACTGATGCTGTATACTAGTGGGAATTCAATGATTTTCTCAATTCATAGACAAACATTTAATTTACATTAGAACATACGTAGTAAACACATTCAATCTCTTAACTGTGGAAATTTTCCAGAAAAAAATATGGTAATTTTAAATTGGATGTCAGCAACACACATCTTTAAAATTGTTTTTGGACTATGGTTCCCATTGCACAGCTTCGCCTGTTCTTTTATTGACTGTCTGAAAATGTCTACAAACTGAGGATCAGATCAGAAGACAAACCAGAGCAAATGAGACTGGATCAACCTGCTCCTTTCTCCACCAACACACCTCAACCCAGATGTTCAGAAAACTCTGATCTCTCCTCTCCTTCTTGGGGCACACCTGCAAACAGAAACAGCAAGGCGTTATTCTCAGCTCTGAAAATCATTACACAAAAGACTTGTCTAGAAGATGCAGTAACTCACCTGGTCCTCTCTTCTCTTTCAGCCCTGAAACCAGTCATTGCACCTGTAAATATAAGATCACTTACCTTTTGTACTCCTGACTCTGTCGTTCCTTTCTTAGTCTGATTACTTGGCGGTCGACGCTAAATATAAGCATGATAATTACAAATGACATAGTCCTCAAAATAAGATGATCTAAAACTCTCATGACCAGTGATGGGCAATATGCACGCCTATAAGGATTGCTAGGCCTTCAACTTTGAAGTCAAAGTTCATGC
This sequence comes from Garcialebias charrua, assembly GCA_038048925.1. NCBI lineage: Eukaryota > Metazoa > Chordata > Actinopteri > Cyprinodontiformes > Rivulidae > Garcialebias > Garcialebias charrua. The sequence continues at coordinate 42,063 of JBBPBX010011792.1, forward strand.
TCACTAATCTAGGTAAAAAAATGCAATGTTAACTCAGCTCCTCTGGACGGTTTATTTTTGGTGAAACGTTTTGTCTTTCATCCAAAAGCCTTCATCAGTCCGAGGAGCCACAACAAACTGAGTCTTATAAATAGCTCCTTCAAATAGTGGGTCAACCATCCTGATGCATGCTCAATAATCCATGTAGAAAAAAAAAGTTAAGTCAGGTACTCTGGATGGGTTAAAAAACAAAATGTTATAGAAACATTTCATCTTTCATCCAAAAGACTTCTTCAGTCTGACCAGCTGTATTCAGTTCAGTCTTACAAATAGCACCTTCTCATTATGGATCAACCAGTTTGTTGTTGACATTCAAAACTAGCTGTTTACATGAGCAAGGAGTGGGTCAACCGGTTTGATGGTGACATGGTAAACGGACTGTACTTTGTACTTACATAGCACCTTTCTATCTTATCAAGATACTCAAAGTTGTTTACAACACAATCTGTGTCTTCATTTACCCACAGCACTCTATATGTGTTGTAACGTCTGGGTTGTAATGATGGATGGAGAGGAGGTAATTTAGTAACCACACTGGTACTGAGAATTCCACAGTCTTGTCCTTTTAATCAGCAAACTCTTCAACAACCTTACAAGCCCGGTTGAACGGCCGTTATACAAACAAACAAAGTCAAATAGCATCCAAACAACCCGTAACGTTATAATTAGAGAGCTAGCATGTTCCTTCTAGTCCATGTGTGCGTCGTCCAGCACGTTTCTCCAACGCTCTACAGGGAGACGGTGGGCGCATGCGTGTGACATCATCAGCGATACTAGAGTGTCTTAAAGAGACACTGTACAATTACGGTTGTTACAGTGTACAATAAATAATCAATGCTTTATCAAATTTATACACCAGTGGGACACACATTGGAGGCAATGAGGAGTTCAGTGTTTTTCCCACGGACATTTTGGCATGTGACTGCTGGTGGAATCGAACCCCCAACTCTCACATTGGAGGACGACTGCTCTGACCACTCAGCCACGGCCACCCAAGATGGTTTCTGAGGCCCGCCCTTTCCCCCGCCAACTCGTCTGAGGCAGCCTTTGCCAAAGAGGTTCAAAATATCATGTATCAATATCAATATTCATGCTCGATAATCCAGGTAAGTTATGTCAAGTCCTCTGGATGATTTATTTTTGTGAAACATTTTGTCTTTCATCAAAAATACTTGATCAAAACTCCCGAAACCATCTGAGCATCATCAAACTCGATGACTGACTATGTGAAGGTGCTAGTTATGACTGAGTTTGTTGTGGCTCCTCGGACTGATGAAGTCTTTTGGATGAAAGATGAAACGTTTCAATTAAAAAGAAACTGTCCAGAGGACCGGACTTAACTTTGTTGGATTCAACTTTATTTATTTATTTATTTGTTTATTTATTTATTTATTTATTTATTTATTTATTCTGCCTGATTATAGCCACTGTGATGTAAAGCAGCTTCAGCCCAGTAGTAGAGGTAAAGAGGTTATTTTCTTCAGTGACAGCCTATTGAGATCTATGTTTTGTTGGCCACTAACTGGGGTTGCACATTCATGTGATCCATTTGAACTGCCAGATTTTTTTTCTTTTGGAAAAAAAAACGAGACAGAAAACCATGGAAGGGGTTTCAATAGGAGACAATAGGGTTTAATAGGAGGCCATGTGGGTTTATTATTTCAAACTTTGCAGTGACCGTGACACAGTGTGCCCCCTGCATTGTGTGAGGACACCTCAGAATTATGCTCGACCAAGTAGAAGCTACTGAACCACGGGGCTCAGCTGTTGGGGCACAATATAGCTGACTGGAGAGAGGCTGGAGCATGAAATAACATTTGTCAGAGAGACACTGGCTAACTTTGTAGGGGATCAAAATGGCTATCTCTACAAGGTAACAAATCACACTAGTAAAAAAAGAATAATTTTAATATCGGTATGTGACACTTTTAATATTGCTTAGGAACAAAAGTGTTTTCAAATACAATAAAGGTTATTAAAACATCAATGACTTACAATATGTCTTCATGTGTAATTTATAAATAAAGTTTGAATGAATTAATATGTCATCAAAATTAATTTGTTTAATTCATATTTTTTACATGGTATCTTACAAGTATTCAAAGTCAGCCTCAAGACTATTTTGGTGACAAAGTAGTGAAAAAGGATGGACTAAAAATGTTTTATTAATTGAAGAAAACTGTAAAAAAGTCTGGAAGGCTAGACATCAAAATTCCCACTCTTCCTGAAAATTAACATTACATATTTTTTAAATGCTACCTCAGCAGTACATGCCAGTTTCAGAACTTGATGTTTTTTCAGACGACACTGGGCCATGGAACCAAATCAGACAGAAGAACACTGCTGGTCCAAGGGGAACCTAACTGAGCTGGGTTCCCCTATGGAGCCAGTCCACTGCCCACTGAGTTTCCCATGACCATTCACTTTGTAAAGGCTTAAAATCATGATGAATTCTGAAGACCGAGCACAAAAATCAGAACAAAGCAGTTTGTGGAAAAATGCTTCATTGTTCTCAATATTCACCAAAATATACTTTTTTGTCTAACTTTATGTTAGTTTGACCTACAGTACAATTTTAATTTTTCAGTTTAAAGCAAAAGAAAAACAAAACATAACAAAAACTATAGAAGGAAATGCTTGGATGCTTGAAATATCCTTCACTTTCTTTTCTCCACCTCTCAAGATGGGGAATTGTCTGCTGATCTGCTTACGTTGACAAATTTACTCAGTGGCATTTCATGTGTACAGCATGTATTCACATGCTATACACTGTATTGTATGTATTGAGCATGCATCAGGGTACACTGTACTGTATTGTATGTATTGAGCATGCATCAGGGTACACTGTATTGTATGTATTGAGCATGCATCAGGGTACATTGTATTGTATGTATTGAGCATGCATCAGGGTACACTGTATTGTATGTATTGAGCATGCATCAGGGTACATTGTATTGTATGTATTGAGCATGCATCAGGGTACACTGTATTGTATGTATTGAGCATGCATCAGGGTACATTGTATTGTATGTATTGAGCATGCATCAGGGTACATTGTATTGTATGTATTGAGCATGCATCAGGGTACATTGTATTGTATGTATTGAGCATGCATCAGGGTACACTGTATTGTATGTATTGAGCATGCATCAGGGTACATTGTATTGTATGTATTGAGCATGCATCAGGGTACACTGTATTGTATGTATTGAGCATGCATCAGGGTACATTGTATTGTATGTATTGAGCATGCATCAGGGTACACTGTATTGTATGTATTGAGCATGCATCAGGGTACACTGTATTGTATGTATTGAGCATGCATCAGGGTACACTGTATTGTATGTATTGAGCATGCATCAGGGTACATTGTATTGTATGTATTGAGCATGCATCAGGGTACACTGTATTGTATGTATTGAGCATGCATCAGGGTACATTGTATTGTATGTATTGAGCATGCATCAGGGTACACTGTATTGTATGTATTGAGCATGCATCAGGGTACACTGTATTGTATGTATTGAGCATGCATCAGGGTACACTGTATTGTATTGTAAACAAAACTCAAGTGACTGTTATTGGATTTGAATCTGGATCTGTGAATTAGAGCTACGCAAATAAATGGAAATGAACACATTTTTGTTCAATTTGATTTTATTTATGTAGTGGCAATTCACAACACAAGTCATCTAATGATTTAACTTTAAAGAAAACTAAAAGAGCTGCCAATCACTATGCAGGTGATTGTTTTTGATTATTTTGATTTTCATTTCTATCTTTCAGAATCTTAATTTAAAATGTGTGTTCTGCTTCTTTCTGTTATACAGGTGTAAAGAACATTCTTTTTTGAAATGGAAGTCAGCCTTTACTTCTTTTTTTTCCTTTGTCCTGTTCGGCATTGATGGCACTCAGAACTGTTGTCTGCGTGTTGAGGTGATACCCAACAGACCTTTCACAAGCAGAGCATTATGGCTGGCCTCAATGCTCCACTTGATGTATAAATAAAACTTTATTAGGATTTGCTTTGGGTTTGTTTAAGATAATGGACACTGGGATGAAAAAAACAAAAAAGAAAACAAAGTTAAAAAAGTGAGAGAAAGGGTAAAAGAGAAAGAAGGCAATCCACCTTATTCCTAGCCCCCATGATGCCTTGCGCAAATTATGGGAACGACTTCCGCCTGAAGTGAGAGCAGCAGTTAAAGCCCAGTCTACTGGCTGTATTTTTCACATTTGTTATTTTTGTTTTGTTTATTTCTAATTAATTGCAATGGTTACTTGGTGTTGGGTCAGTGGGTGTTCCTGTCGGGTAGACGTTTGTTCAAAGCGCAGTTTTCACTTAGTCCCAAAAATACGTAAACGTGAAGGATTTATATCGGACGAGCTGACAGCTACCCCTCCTCTGCTCGGATCTGCTCTCGAAGACGTCGTGTTCAGATCACGTTTACTCCGGTAAACAAAATGTTCTACATAAATCATTTTGTGAAACAATTTCAGAACAATGTGAGAGTAAAATTTTCTGTGTTGGAGCTGTTTTTTTTTTTTCATGATTTAGCACCGTGTCCCACTAAACAGTAGACGTCCAGGGGACGTCGAGGTGACGTCTATATAGAGCCCGTTGGTCGAAGACCAATTCTAGACGTCGCCCCGACGTGCAAACAAGGTCTTTTTTTGACGTCTAAATATGACCGCATTTGTACGTCATATGAACGTCAGTTTTGGAGATGATCTGGACCATGTTCACAGAGTTAAACTTTTAGGACTATAAAAGTGCAGTTAGACAATTGATTTATTAAGAATGTTGTTTTTTAATATCATTTTAATGCATTTCCTCAATTCTTTTTTATTTTTTTTACAAATTAGACTTGTCCGTCATTTGAGAGTCCAATTCTAGACGTCGCCCCGACGTGCAAACAAGGTCTATTTTTGACGTCTAACCATGACCGCATTTGTACGTCGTATGAACGTCAGTTTTGGACGTTATCTGGACCTGGTTCACAGAGTTAAACTTTTAGGATATAAATTTGCAGTTAGACAATTGATTTATTAAGAATGTTGTTTTTTAATAACATTTTAATGCATTTCCTCAATTCTTTTTTTCTTTTTTACAAATTATATATACTGTATATTATTTATTTGAAGAATATAATTGTTGTTGTTGTTGTTGTTGTTGTTGTTGTTGTTGTTGTTGTTATTCATTCATTCAACCTTTATTTAGGCAGGTTAGACTCGACTCATTTACAAGAAACCTCATTTATTCCACGACGTCGCGGTCACACATTCATTTCAGTAGGTGGCAGTACTTGTGTTTTTTGCTTTCTCCCATTAAAAAACAAGAAGAAGAACTTCAGAGCCCGAGCGTTATGATTGGATTGGTGGAGGTATCACGTGATCTGTTCCAACCAGTCAACGCCTCTCTTGTTGAACCGCGCTGGCTTGAATCTCAACCGTTGTTGTTTATTTTCTGTCTGTGCTGCTGTGATCTATCGAGCTCAACTGTGTTCAGTTCATTTGTCACGGAACTCCTGCCCTAAACTTGCTGCAATCCATTCAGAAGTTGAAGGTAATTGGTTCTGTTTTGTAGCTTTACTCTCTTGAATTCTGTGGTTTCACGTACATAGCTAACGATGGAGCTAACTTTGGAGCTAACGAGCTAACGTAAGCTAACTTGTATCTACGTCTGCGGCAGACGATGTAAAGAAAATCGAACAGTACAGTTTAGAAAATAAGTTATTCTATGCAAGTAAGCCGTATGCTACGAGTTTTTTTTTGTTTTGTTTTTGTTTCTTTGTTTTGCTTTGAGACTATCGAGGCCTGCATGCGTCCCCATTATTCATTCATTCAACCTGCTTGTTTAGACTGATGAATTAGCCGGCTGGAAGGTGAAACGTTTCAGCATTAAAAAATAGAAAAAAACTGTCCAGATGACCTGAATTCAGACCAAAGCTTTTCAGTTGCAAATGAATGAGTAAATGTGAAATAAAAAAGCTTTAAAATGTCTCCTATCTCTAATTTTACTTTGACTAGGCAAAATGAGATAAGTCTAAACTACATTCTGACTAATATCTCTGTGAACATGTCGCTCCAGTTGTGTTTATAAACAACTGTTTTTTTTTTCTTTCTGTCAGGTGTGTGGTGTTAATCTGGACTTGGAATTTGGTGTCCTAGGTATGTTTTGTGACCCCATCCTCCCCCGAGAAACAAAGCGTGCACTTTCAAGACACGATCCCTGATGGAGCATTCACATGACAAACACATCATTGTTGTCAACTGTTCAGGATCCTCATGATCCTCTTTTTCTGAAGTTAGTTTATTTATAATCTCGTGTAATCTCATTTCAGATTAAGCTTGATCAGGTTATGTGACCGAACGTGGCGCGCGCGGTCTTATCAAAATGAATCATGTTTATGAGTTAGTTTGATGAGGACAAACGACCACTGTCCCAAATCTTTAATGTTTGGTGTCAAAATGTCTCATTGTGATGAAACCCACTAATTATATTGCACCAGTTAAACTCCAAACATGTGTGGAACCTGTGTGCGTGTCTTTTAGGACATGGCAAACGGAGGGGACCAGTTCAACCTTGCAGAGCGCTCGGACTCGGAGTCGCGGACCCCCCAAAATAGTCCACCAAGGACAGTCCTCTGAAGGCGTCCAGCCAGCAGGTAGCAGCTCAAGTGTGTAAATAATCATTTATTTGACTTTTCACCACATCCAACTTCCCCTTCAGAATATAAAGTAAAGACTGTGAATCAAATCACAAACTGTTTGTTGTACAGGGGGTGGAAGACATCAAAGTTGTCCTACATGACAAGGACCTCTGGGGCAAATTCGACCATGTAGGAACTGAAATGATCATCAACAAGGCTGGAAGGTGAAAAGGAAATGTTTTTCATCAATACATGTAATCAGTTACTGAATGGACGAATAAAAAATAAAAAAAATCTCCCCAGTCTGTGCGCGTGCATGCAGGCCTCTGAGCAGAGACTTTTGTGTGGCCTACTTTTTATATATATACCGGGTATATATATAATTTGTGGAGCGTTGGTCCTAGGACATGTCACAGCTAATGCACCTTTTTGCTTCATCTTAATTATTTTGCATTGCTGAATAATCTTTTGTTTTTGTCCTCAGCAAGTGCAGCGCCTCAACCCAAGGACCTGTCAACGCCCAGTGAGTACCGGTATACATTACACTTTAAACCATTGTTTATTTTATCAGGCCTTGCAAAATAATTTTTATTTTATTTTATTTTTTTCATGGAAAACCGATGCCACTTCCAGATCAGAAATTGGAAGATGGGCATTCCCATTGCCTCAGGATGGTAAGTATTGAACAGTTAGCAGTGAGACACTTGGAAAAAAATGATCAACCACAGCCACCTTGCTGTTGGAGAGATTATAATCAAGAAATGTGTGTTTTTGTTTTATTTCCCCCCCCCAGTGTTTCAGCGTATTCAACTTCTTTGACCTCGGCGATCGCCTACATCCCACCTTTTCAGCTGTGCCAAAGAGGATAGAGACCATGGAGGATTTTGTGAGAGAGGAGCACCTCGTGACTCCAAATTTGCTACCCTGGTAGGTTTTACAAGTCTGGAGGAAAGCCGAGCATAACGCAGTACTGTACAACCAAACACTTGGAAGTGTCAGTGAACTGTATCATGGATTTATTTCAACAGGTTCTGCAGATTTCCAGAATTGGAGGAAGCACACCAAGGACTTTGTCTACAAATTTCTTGATAGGTATGTATCAACACACGCTCACCCACCCACTAACCATCTGAACTAAATATTTTACTTGCAAGTTCAGTATTTAGTTTTGTAAACTAAGTATTTAGCTATCAAATTAAATATTTAATTTAGAACGACGTGTATTAATAACATGGTTGAAATATGACTGGAAAATTTTGTTTTCTCTAAACTAAAATATTGCTGTTGATTTTTGTAACTTTGCTAATGGCACCCCATAGATATGAAAATGTTTGGCAACTCGAGTGCGTTTTGCAGCAATTTTTTAACTGATGTGCTCAAATTTGGCAGCACGATGTCTCAGTGGTTAGCACTATTGTCTCACATCAAGAAGGTCCTGGGTTCAATCCCTGGTTGGACCTGGAGTGTTTCTGTGTGGAGTTTGCATGTTCTTCTCGTGCTTGCGTGGGTTTTATCAGAGTACTCCGGTTTCCTCCAACAGATCCAAAACATGCATGTTCGGCCTTCAGGTCCAGGCCTCCCTTGAAAAAGAGATCTGTGATCTCTATGGGATTTGCCTGCTTAAATAAAGGTTAATAAATAATAATGTGTGTTAGTGTGTTAACTAGTGTTATAAGTGATTGGCAAAAACAAAAATTCAAAGCCACCTATCAACATATGATTGTACAGCCACACTTCCAGGCTGTCATATTGTTAAGTTTGCAGATGATACAGCGGTGGTGGGATGCATCACAAACAATGATGAGTCCAGCTACAGACAGGAGGTGGAACATCTGGAGAGCTGGTGCAAAGAGAATAATCTTCACATGAATGTGAAGAAGACAAAGGAGATGATTGTGGACTTCAGAAGGAACAAACACACCCATGCCCCACTGAAAATAGGTGGGTCTGCAGTGGAAGTGGTCTCCAGCTACAAATACTTGGGTGTACACATGAATGATAACCTCAGCTGGAGCAACAACACCACCAGCCTGATCAAGAAAGGTCATCAGAGACTCTACTTCCTCAGACGGCTGAGACGTGCTGGTCTGAGCAGCCCAGTTCTCACCTCCTTCTACAGGTGTGCAGTGGAGAGCGTCCTGTGCTCCAGCATCAACGTGTGGCATGGAGGCTGCACAGTTGAAGAGAGGAAAGCTCTACAGAGAGTGGTGAAGGCTGCACAGAAGTCTGTTGGAGTCAGTCTCCCCACCATCACAGACATTTACACCTCCAGATGCAGGAAAAGAGCCACCTGCATCATGAAAGACCTCACTCATCCAGCACACTCACTCTTTGCCCCACTCCCCTCAGGACGGAGGTTGAGGAGCATCAAGTGTAGAACCACTAGACTGAGGAACAGCTTCTACCCTGAGGCTGTTAGACTCATGAATAAATAAATAAAAATAAAAAATAAACACTGCAAAATATCACATCATGCTGATGCTGATCTGTTTTCTTGTTGCTGTGTTCATCTGTGTTCATCTGTGACCATCTGCTCATACAAATTCATGTTCGTGCTGCAGTTTATTCCCACTATATTAGGCTTAGTGTATTACTAGTTGATGTTTTTCGTAGTTAATTCTAGATGTTATTACTGTTTTTCTCTTGCATTTGTTGTTGGATGTAACTGGGACCCCGTGTACATAATCTCGTTTTCATCACATGTACCACATGCGGTGCAAATGACAATAAAGACTCTCTGACTCTGACATTTGCTGGGATGGATGTTTTTATTTATTTATTTATTAATCAGGGAGATCCCAGCAAGACACTGTGCATTTTCCAGATTGCCTTTGCATATTGCTAATTACTTTTTGTTTTTGTTTGTTTTTTTGCAAATGCAGATGGAATCATGAATGGAGATTCTGCAGCAACAGAGGATTTTATAAGGACTCATGCTGCAGAGCATTTAAAACATGCAAAGGAGGACATGGGCTCACACTGGACAATTAACACAACTGGTAGAGCTGCTGCCTCTCAGCGAGCAGGTCCCCGGTTCAAATCCCGGTCCGGGGGCCTTTCTGGGTAGAGTTTGCATGTTCTCTCCGTGCATGCATGGGTTTTCTCCGGGTGCTCCAGTTTCCTCCAACAGTCCAAAAACATGCATGTTAGACTGATGGTGACTCTATGACCTTGGGTGTGAGTGAGACAGGTCTCTCTTGTAAATGAGTCCCTGTGGCTCAACGAGGCTAGCCTGTATAAATAAAGGTTGAATGAAAAAATGTGCCACAAAGAAGTGGAGGTGGGGCTTTCACACTGGACATTTAATGCACCACGAAGAAGTGGACACTGGACATTTAATGCACCACAAAGAAATGGACACTGGACATTTAATGCACCACAAAGAGGTGGAGGACATAGGGTCACACAGGACATTTAAAACGTGCCACATAGAAGTGGAGGATACGGGCTCACACAGAACTGAGGAACACATTTTTGGGGGGGAGATGCAAATAGGTGCTGGGCATAAAATTAGAATATTGTGAAAAAGTTATTTATTTCAGTAATTCCATTCAAAAAGTAAAACTTCTATACAGTATTACTGTATATTCATTCACACAGACTGATATATTTAAAAATAATCTTAATGCTGATGATTATAACTGACAACTAATGAAAACTCCAAATTCATTATAAGTAAATTACATTACTTGAGATCAATTAAAAAATGATTTTTATAGATGTTGGCCAACTGAAAAGTATTAACATGGTAGCATGGTCCTTAGCCCCAACTATTGAAAGATGTACATATTGTACATTTCATGTTCATACATCTCAGTTGGCCAACATTTATAAAAATACTTTATTTTTATTGAGCTCAAGTAGTAGTCTAATTTTCTGAGATACTGAATTTAGGGTTGTCATTGGTTGTCAGTTTTAATCAACATTAAAATAAATAAACATTTGAAATATATCAGTCTGTGTGTAATGAATGTTTCACTTTTTGAATGGAATTCCTGAAATAAAACAACTTATTTAAAATATTATGACCAGCACACTTTGTACAGATTATTTTTGTGGTGAGGGGACTGTAATTGTATACAGCTTTTTTATTTATCTTGTTCCTGCCTGCTATATCAAAAAGAAAAATGAAGGCATGTTAAAAAAAAATTGTTAAGTACAGACCAAAAATGAAGGCATGTTAAAAAATTATTATTGTTTATGTTAAGTACGGCCAAAGAATGAAGGCATTTAAAAAAAAAAAAAATATGTGAAGTACAGACCCAAGTGAGCTGTGTACTTTTATAGATTTGTTTGTGTATTTTGTGTTGCCACCAGTTGATAAGTTCCGTAATGTAAAGCTTTTTTTTTAAGTTACCAAAGGTGGAATTCTCAATTTTATGTGTTATGCTGTTCCTTTAAATTGTGTTAAATAAACAGGATAAAGGTAAAATTTATGGAGTGATTTGTAAAACTTAATCCAACTGTTTGTAGGATTTTAAAGCTGCGGATGGTCAAAGTATTTCCCTAGATTTGTTTGCCTCAACGCAATTTTAAAGTAGATTCATTATACTTTTTATATGCATAGCATGAACAAGCAGCATGTAAAGTGACTAAAATAAGTTAAATATAATAGCCTAATTAGAATAAGCTAAATACAGTAAGTTATTGACGTCAGATAGACGTCTAATGTAGACGCCTTTTAGACGTCAGGAATATAGACGTCTAATGTAGACGCCTTTTAGACGTCGGGGAAAAGACGTCTGTTGGACGTCATCTGGCGTAAGTTTTCGACCTTCCAGGGACCTGATTTCGACGTCCAGAAATGACCTGAAAAAGACGTCGTATAGACGTCACCTTGCTCAGTGGGGTACTGCTGTGGTTAGCTTAGCATGTAGCATCTGTTAAAGTATTTACTAAACAAATCTGTGGATAAATAATATAACTACATGTGTGTGTAATACATTTGCAGTACATACATATACTGTGTGTATGTGTATACTGTATGCACACTGTATATACAGTATATACATACATACTGCACATACATACTGTATTGTTTGTACTGTTTTGATTGTAGGTCCCTGTTACTCTCATGTGAATAAAGCAGTGGGATGCTGTCTGTACAGAAAATATTCCATAACACAAGTTCATCTTTTGGTTATTACTACATTTGTTCTATTGAAATATTTATATTTTCAGGAAGGCCTGCACACAAGTCAAACACAGACTGGTCTCCCACGCTGAAGTTGACAGACACACTAACTCTGAGACGCAGGAGCAGAAGAACAGCAGGTAATGACACAAGCACCTGGCACAATAATTCAAAAATATTAAAGTAAATCTAAGATAAAATTACTGAAATCAATATAAAATTGAACATTTATCTTTGTGAATGAGTAAAAAATGTAGGAGCAACTGTATTTATTCTTTCTACTTTGAGTAGCAAACTTGGTCTTATTTTAGACTTTGTGATGCAAACATGACAGTTTTATTCTTTTTTTTAAGGTACAGACGAGTGAAGGGCCGAGTTCCATCGTCTTGGATTCCGGAGGGGTTTGCTGCTTGCTCCAGTCGTCCAGTGGTCGTCCAGTGGTCGTCCAGTGGTCGTCCAGTGGTCGTCCAGTGGTCGTCCAGTGGTCGTCCAGTGGTCGTCCAGTGGTCGTCCAGTGGTCGTCCAGTGGTCCCACATGATTAGGAATCTGTTCCAGTTTGTTTAAAATCAGAAACTGCCCATCATTTCTTGTTGAAGAGTGTATTTGACCTGGTATTTATTCTGGTATTTATTCTGCAGCCAATCATTTTCATTAAAAGACATCAAATCACCCACAGTTCTCATATTGTATTCAGTTTCAACTGTTTTTAGTTTATAATTATAGCTTTTATTCTGAACTTTATCAATCTCCTCCCGGAGGAGGAACCATACAGCAACATGCATGTTTTTAAGTTTTGTACTTGTCAATAAAAAACTAAACTGGTAAGTTGCCAAAAAAACAATCACATCTAGTTTTTTTATTTGCAGTAGAACTTCTCATTAGACATTAAACAACGTATCTTATTGAAATAAAGAAGGTGAAACACAGCAACACCAAATGTACTTCAAACGCAGATTTATTTATAGAAATTATATTTTCACTCATTTGTTGCTGTGGTACATAACTGCACACAAACTTCTGGACCAACTGGAGCGTCATCCATCCCTGGACCAACTGGAGCGTCATCCATCCCTGGACCAACTGGAGCGTCATCCATCCCTGGACCAACTGGAGCGTCATCCATCCCTGGAACTCACCTTATGCAGAAATATAACAGAAAGGAGGAAAAGAAAAGTACAGTATACAAACATTAGGGTTCATTTATGAACACACACAAACACACACACACCTAGATTATATATATATACTAAACACACACACACATAGATTATATATATAAATAAACACACACACACACCTAGATTATATATATATATATATAAATAAACACACACAAACACACCTAGATTATATATAAAAGAAACCCACGCACACACACACA